>JABUQX010080778.1:2500-12910 GCA_015478945.1 Trachelipus rathkii
AATTATTTTTGCTCTTTTTATATAACACTTTCATCTAAATAGTATATTGATGTAAAAACCAATATTTAGAATAAGTCATATCTTAATGGACCACCTTACAGCTTCAGTTTCATAGTATGATTGTATTTTGCAATTTTATCATTAGTTGTTAATAAACAAACTCTTCTTAGAATTTATATTTAGACATAGTCATCATGCTATCTTACAATTTACGTTGTATATAGAAGTGTCTGAAGGCCGCTTATTGATGGCAAACAATACGAAATCATCAGCATACATAATAACATTCGACATAGAAATCTCAATCTAGTGTCCTATTTTACTTTCAACAATATTACATATTAGTTCATCAACATAAGCTAACAGAACAAAAGTGGGGATAATATTCCACCCTGTCTTACACCGTTTTTACTTGCAAGTATTTGAAAAACTATTTTGGTGTTTAACACATTAACAAATTGATTTTTATAAATACTGCTGACATAAGATCAAAATATTCACAGCAATATTCATCTTAAGTAGAGAAGCTTTTTGAATAAGACACCATGATTGGAGAGCATCAAGCACGCTTTGAAAGTCTTAAGCGGCATATATCGATACCACTATAACTCACGCAATAGTTTCCTTTGAGATTACATGGCGTCACTACATTTGGAATGAAGAATTTTCCTCCTTAGTGTTTACTTAATCATAAAGGGTAACAAGGTCTTCCCTTTATCAACAGAAGGCCTTTTCTAAATATCTGGGAAGTAAAAAATGAACCATCAACCTGAGAGATCCAGATAAGATGAGGTGAATGGGTGTGCAGATAAGATGGGTGATATAAATAGATGAATGAATGCAGATAGATAGATAGATAGATAGATAGATAAATTAGATAGATGGATAGATGAATGAACTAATAGATGGATGAATGGTTGAATGAATCACAGCGCATACTCGAATATGGAATGAATGGAATGAATGGTGTCACTTGGGTAGATAGATAGATAGATAGATAGATGGTATAGTAGTAATATTATTAGGTAGATAGATACGCATGGGGGCAGATAGATAGATAGATAGATAAAACCTTCAATATCTTCTCAAGGCCAACTTTTCAAAGCCATATTTTCATTTTTAAAACAATTTTAATTTATAATTCATTTCTTAACATTTTTAAAGATATTTTAAAACTTAACATCTTAAAGTTGATAAAAAATATTTTAGGTTATAATATATCTAATAATTTAAAAAAATCAGCTTCAACTACATACACTGATACCAATAGCTGTGGAATTTTACTATTTTAAAGTCGTTATGAAATCAAACATAATGTCATATAATCATTTCATTTTAAACCAACGATATTGGAGGACATACTTTCCGAAAATAAGCACAAAAAAACGAAGGGCAGCGAGTTGGAGAAACAATTTCTCGAATTTAAAAAAGCAATGGAAAATGTCAAGCTTAAAAAGGGGAAGGTGGAAATCTAGTAATTAGAAGAGAATTCAAATTTCAGCCATGGTCAGGGCTCTGGAACTGAAGTTGGTAATTACGAAACTGCGATTAATGTTCAAGTTAGTAATAACAAAGTGTAATTTTAATAATTTTTGTCTTGAATTTAAAATTATCAGATGCTACCCTCCGATTCACATGGAACCGGAGATAATCAAATATCCAAACAAGAACATCGGGTACAAAAGCAACACGAGCCTCTATCCAACTGTTCCTCGAGTCTAAGCTTCAACCTCTGTTTGTACTGGAGTTCGGAGACTAGAAGTTTAGAAGTACATTTATGGCACAGAGGAGAATTCTGTAGGGAGGATTTATATAATTTAAATTTCATGAAATTAGGAACATAATTGTAAAAAATGACAAACGGTAAGAAAGAATAGGTCGCAATCAGTTTTGGACAACATCTCTTGAGAGGACTTCTCATCTCATAACGATGAGTACGTCTTCATATACTTGTCTTATAATATCTGCGATTGATTTTCCTAGGGAACCTCAATTTGAAAGATGAAAAGGGAAAGAACAAACACGCGAGATAGTGCCAAAGTATAGTTACGAACGTTGCGCGCTATAGCTAAGCGCATCATCAGCTATAGTAAATATGAAATATAAATGAACAATGTCAATAATATTAACGTTCTATAAAATTATACAAATATCATACGAAAACTAAAATTCATATAAAAATTACAAAAATTACAAAAAATTACAGAAATAATACAAAAAAAAAAGATACACAAAAGAAAATTAAATCTATATTAACCTCTGTTATACTAACCTTACAATACTGGTAAACATAAGAATGAATGAACAATCATACATCCAAACTATTCCATTACTTAACAAATATTGATAGATTAATTAGAGGTTTAAAATTTACTATAGGCAAAAATCAATATATAGATAATGTAATAAAATGAAATTATTAACTTCAATAAAATAAAAATTTACAATAAAATAAATATAAGTTTGATTGAAGATTAATCGCGAGTTGAAACGTTCAGGCTCCAATTCTGAATGTAAGAGGCGCTCCCAAGATTTTCTGTCGCGAGTATCAGTGAAGGAGGCAAGAAATCGGAATCGTGGTAGTGAATGGATGATCTTTTTCGGCTATGGCCTACGTATGGATGAACAATTCCGGTGAGATAGAGAAAGAATTGGTACGGAAAGAAAAACACTTGTGTTTGGCAATCCTGATGCATAAGTTGCTAGCCTGTATTCATTATTAACTGTTAGTAGCAATATTTGATTTTAAGTAAAAGTAAGTTTCAAAAACAACCAAACAATTTATTGTCATAATTTAGAGTATACAAAAGTTTGATTCATCTTGGTACATTATTCGTTATGGTTATCCCTAGTATGCTAATGGTTAAGTAAGAACGAGTTAGATACTAATTTAATTTTTTTGTAACTTTTTTGAAATTGTTCTGTATTTTTGTAAGAGAATTTTCTAATATAATAATTTAATTTTCTATATATTTTAATAATATTATTATAATAATCGTAAATACTATTGACAATTGTTCATTTATATTTATTAGTGTTACTATAGCCTAAGGAGAGCGCTTAGCTATACTGTCGCGAAAAAGTTTCTTAATATACTGTGGCACTCTCCTCGGTGTTGTCTTTATTTGAATGATATATATATATATTATTATATATATATATATAATATATATATAGAAATATTAATATATAATATATACTATATATATATTATATACTATATATATATTCTATATATATAAGTATATATCAATGATTATAATAAATATATATAACACTATATATATATAATATATATTATATATACTAATACTATATATATATATATAATATAATAATATAGTAGTAATATATTGAAATTATAATACTTATATATAATATATATATATATATATAAGTATATTATAGTATATATATTAATATTATATATATAATATTACTATTATATATAATATATATATATATTATATATATATATAATATATATATATATTATATTAATATATATATATATATATATAATATATATAATATAGTATAATATATATATTATATATATAAGTTATATATGATATATAAGTAGTGAAGTGGAAGACTTTGGGCGTCCAGACTCGACCCTTTTCGAGTATTAACTCCCAAACCATTCATTTCTAAACATATGTGTATGGGTCTATGGGATAAGCTCGAATCCGTGTAGTTTTCAAGTCTGTAGGATGTATATAATGGGTGGTCACCCCGAGGGTGGACGCCGATATTGCGCTTACAGCCCTTGTGGCGGGATCTGAGCGACCGAAATTAGGCCTAACGAGAGTTTAGAACAAGCGTGATTACGTAATCTCGTCGCAGACGAGATACGTCAGCGCGCGAAGCCGCGCGCGCACTTTCATAATGAGCTACGCCCATTATAATATATTACATCGAAGAAGTGATCGCCCGAAGGGATCACTTCTGAGTTGTTTTCTTTTTTAATCCCTTTTGCGCCTGCTTCAGCGACTCCGAGTCCGCACGAGCACCTGCACTGCATCCGGTTCCGCACCCGGGCCGCACCGCGCTTAGGCTAGCCGACATATATCATATATCAGTTAGAGTTATCGTATCGTGATAAAAAATTTGGAGTGGTGTTAGATTAAGGTAACTCACTGTAGGTACGAAGTTACGTCCCCGTGGTCCCCCGAAGGGTACCCCAATCCGCCCCTCTTCAAAAATTAAATGTCGTATAAAGCGAAATTTTGGTGAGGAGGATTCAGAGTATGAGTTTCTAGAAAGACTTGGTCATACGAGGAATCTATGAGTTGGTTTCCCGGCATTCCCGGTGCTGAGCCACTGGGTGCGCGTTAATAAACAGTCGTATAAACAACAATACCAGTGTGCTTATATATGTTTTTAGAGTTGTAGATTTCGAAAATAATGGTTTCATGAACCATCAAAAAAAAAAAAAAAAAAAAAAAAAAAAAAAAAAATAAAAATAAAAATAAAAATTAATAAATACTAATAATAAATAAAATTCTTACACTTTGTATGTTATATCTTACAAATTTACCGTTAACTAGCCCTAAAGCAGAAATCAGTAAATCATAACAGCCCATCCATTTACCTTCCTGTCACCCTCCTGCCCAGTTGTATCTATTGATCTAGTGATTAAGGTCAAATTTTACTAAATTTTCATGTTTATACCCTAAAGCAGTAATCACTAAATCAAGCTGCCCAACGATCCTCTGTCCAGTTGTGACTATTGATTCTATTTGATTAAGAGGGTCAATTTTTACTAAAATTTCATGTTTTAACAATACCTAAAGCAGTAAATCACTAATCAAACCAACACTATCCACCCTCCCTCCTGACCATCTGTGATCTATTGCTCTAAATAATTATTGTTACATAAAAATTCTTGGTTTCAATACCCTAAAGGAGTAAATCACTAAATCAAACCAACTAATCCCAAGCCTCCTCCTGACCACTTGCTGATCTATTGATCTACTGGATTAAGGTCAAATTTTTATCTAAATTGTATACGTTTTACATACCATGAAGCAGTAAATCACTAATCCAAGCCACCCATCCAGCCAGCATCCGGTCACCCTCATGACCATATCTTGATCCTATTGAATCTAGTTGTATTCTATTGATTAAGTGTCAAATTTTGTACTAACTTTTAACGTTTTACATACCCTAAAGCAGTAAATCAGTAATCAAGCCACCATCCAACTACCCATCCAACCACCTACTAGTCATTGTGATCTATTGATCTATTGACTAATTGATTCAAGTCACTTTACGAGTATCATTTTGGTTAAACATAACATAAAACAAGTTCTTTACACACTGATCGGCACAGTAATCAACTAACAAAGTTTCACATTATAAAACTTACTTAGCATCAACTGAACTAAAAAATAATGTACAAAGACTAACCCCTAACACATCTAAACAGGAATAAACGGTAACGTTAACAAGTTCCACTAACAACAGTAATAAAGCATAACATCTCAAGACGTACCCTAATTCACACTTGTGCAAGCTATCTCTAACATAACAATGTTAATTTTACATTAACATGGTGATATTTTAACAAAAAATTTATCCACAACAATGGCTATCTATCAATCCGTAACGATATACTCTAACTAATAAGCTTTCCACATCAATAAAGCTAAACATGTGTAACATACTAAGAAAATAATGTACAACAACAAATCCTAACACACTTAGCGCATGAATACTGTTAACATTAACAAAGTTTCCATCACGTATAACCGATTTCTACTAATCACTGCTGGAGTAACTAAGACACGCATAGGGACGTCCCCATAGCGAGCTAAGCGTAGACCCAGACGTAAAGCATATCTCAACTTGTGATGTGTATATGCACTAAGACGATAGAGTCTCTATGATACCTATATCGTTAAACTACAACTAGCACACGAAGACTAAGACGTATGTGCGCGTGATAGCAAAGAAGTAGATGCTGATATTCAAACCACGGCTGAGGGTATAGTGACATAGACTGATACCGGGGGCAAGGACGCGTCATGACGAATATACTCCTCGTAGAGCAACCTATAATAATATGAGAGGTGTTGACCATTCAGCTGCAATCAATGAACAGAACTACACAAAACGGGCGTGAACATGGAATGCTAAGAGAATATATGTACACGCGAAGACAAAACTATAACACATCCTTAACAGGATAAACGGTCAATGCTTAACAAAAGTTTCACACTTCAACAACAGTAAAGTACTAACATATTACATGTCAAGAAACTAACTTATCAGCACCTTGCTCAAGCATGTTATAACATAACAATGTTAGATTTTTACATTAAAATATCAATAATCCATCAAAGGTGAAGCAAACATACAAGTTTATCAAAACATTAACATAAATGACAAAGTTTATCCAAACATAATATCAAAAGAATTCTTTGAATAAAATATTCTTGTTTAAATAGTATTTTATCGTAATTTAAGCAAGTAAATCACGTAATCAAATCACCCATCCCTCCCGTGCTCCCTCCTACCCACCCGTCCATGACCCTTTGATCTTTCGATCTAATGATTCAGGTAACATATCGAGAACATTTGATGAGAAACTAATAGTAACAAAAATATTTTATTTTATATACTAACGACCGAATATATGCTAACGTTAACATTGTTTTCAAAATTAATTAATGCTAATCATAGCAATTACTCAAACTAGAAATATAATGCGACAATGAACAAAACATAACACATCTTACAACACGAATCAAAACCCTACTACATAACAAAGTTCCACACACTAACAACACAAATGCGTACTCACGCACAAGCATACAAACGTAAAACTATTCACGCCCTTGTCAACATATCTCTAACATAATCATTGTTATTTCATAACATTATTGATTTATCGTCACATTCGAGTATCATTTCTATAAACATAGTCAAGCAAAAATGAGTTGCTTTATAATAGATAACACCGAATAGCTAACATTACAATTCACATTGAAATAAAGCGTATACACATACGTCTATAAATAGAAAATAATTATAACGACAAACTTAAACACACTTGCGCGGTAATAAACAGTTAACATTACATTCACAAGTCCACACTTAAAACCAGTAAAGTAACTACCATCTTGCGTAAAAACGTAACCATTCATGTCTTTTCCAAGCATATCTAAGCATAATCAACGTTAATTCTGTACTATTGACACTATTAATATTTAACAATAAATTTAATCATAACCATTCTTAATTGATAATACAGAACTTGACGAATAACTGTAAACCATAACAAAGTTTATTCCTAACCTTAACATAAAGAATAATCTTTGAGATAAAATATTCCATGGTAAAGTGTACTTACTTTACCGCCAATTTAAAGCGATAAATATTCAGTAAATCAGTAAATCAACCACGCCTCCCGCGCTCCGCCCCATCCTACCTCATCCTGTTCAATGACCTTTTTGATCTACTGATTTCTTTTGATTAAATGTCAGTTTCGAGTTCAGTTTCGATAACATAACACATAAAATAAGTTTTTTTATAAATACTAACCATCGAATATATGCTAACGTAACAGATGAGTTTTTACATTAATAATTCTAACATAACATAACCTGACTAAGAATAGACTTGTACAAACGAAACTAACAACCACCTACGTACAATAAACTAGCTAAACATTACACAAAGTTCCGACCTTACAACGGGTAAAATACCTGAACACCGTCATACAAAACGTAAACACCTACTTCCCACTTTTTTCAAGCATATCTCTAACTATCATTGTTAATTTTACATTAACATCTCAATATTTAACAAAAAATTTCTCATAACCTTATCTAGATCTATTTCATACTGACAACGAAATAACGCTAACGTAACTTTTAGACTATCACCTTTCGTAATATTTTTACAAAAATTCATCAACACCTCGTCTAAAAATTCAAACCCCCAATCGAATAATTGCAAAGAACACAAAGTTATAACTAATCCATACATAACATAAAAATAACAAAATTTATCCCAACATAACATAAAAATAAGTTCTTGAAATAAAATATCAACAGTTAAAGGTCAATAGTTTACTGATATTAAGGCAGTAAATCAGTAAATCAAAAACCATCCACTCAGCATTCCCTAACCCATTCTATTCGCACTATGATCTATTGAGCTAATATCTAAGTCATATTTCGACTAATCATTTTGGATAAACATAACATAATAAGTCTTTAATACTGCTACGAATAATATGCTTACGCAAACAAAGTTTTAGCGACAAAAAGCAACATATTCATACCTGAACTAAGAATATAATGTGCGACAGCAAACCTAACATATATCGCGTATGAATAATCCCGCTAACATCCTGAAAATGTCCTACTTATCAAAGGTAAAGTAGCTAATAGGTCATACAATACTCGACATGTTCCCGACATACTTTTTCAGCATTTCAGCAACAGGCTAAGAGACGTATTATATAACAATATTCCCTTAATAAAAGTGCAGCCAATCTATCAAAAGTATACGCTCTTGACTATGAATTGACAGCTGGATCTTCATAAAATGAGTGTCACCGTTCTCGAGATAGCATTCAATTTGAACTTATGAATAAGCGTAGCATTAGCAAATTCTCCGGCAAACCTTAACATTACTCAACAAAAATGCTAACATACGCCTCACGTATTATTAACATCTATGCGCTATTAACCAAGTAATATCTACAAAACTCAATAATTCTCTCGTAACAAATTCAGTGTTAATTTCACAGCAGCGCTCATAGTAATTATTTAATCATATAGACGTTACTACTTGACGAATAAACAGCTTCATTAACCAAGAGTATCTAAATAAACTTAAAAAAACCCGAGAGAAAACCAAATGGGATGCGCCCCTTGAAAGGTGTGAATCCCTGAGAGGCGGGATCACCCCGAAGGGGCTGTAACGGGTTTACCCCTCCGAAGAGCAGGGGTAAGGTCTCAGCCGCTTCGTGGCTGAGACCGCAACGGGTGGACGGTAACTTCGTATACAGTGGGTTACCTCATCATCTAACACCAAACCAAAAGTTTAATCACGCTAGATAACTTTACTTATATAGATATATGTCCGGAGCATAGGCGCGGTGCGGCACAGGTGCCGGACCGTGCATGGTGCCATGCAGTGAGGACTCGGTAGTGCGTGGAGCATGCAGGCGCAAAAAGGGGTTAAAAAGAACAACTCAGAGTGATCCCCTTCGCGGATCACTCTTCGATGTAATAATAAATATAATAGTGGGTATGTGTATGTGATTATGGCCGGCGCGCTGTCTCTACACGCGCGCTGACGTATATCCGTCTCCGACGAGAATTAACGGTCATCACGCTGCGAACTAACTCTCGCTAGCTTAATTTCGGTCGCCTCAGTAAGCAGCACACAAGCGTAAGCCCGCTATATGCGCGTCCACTCGGGGGTGACCACCCTCTATAACATCATAACAGACTTGAATAATTACACGGATCGAGCTATCCATATATAGAATTACATTCTCAAGTTTAAATACAAATATCTACTCTAATTCCTTTCATATATCGAACAAGGGTGGTCGAGCCCAAAAGTCTCATCATTACATTAGTACTAATAGAGATATACTATATATATTAATACTATATATAAGTAATTGTATATATATATTATAATATAATAATATATATATAGTATATATATATAATATATATGATATATATATATATAGTAAATATATATATATATATGTATATATATTACTATATATAATTTATTTATATATAATAACATATATATATATATATATACATAAATAATATAATATAATATATCATATATATATTATATATGTAATATATATATATATAATATATATATATATATATATATAAATATATATAATAATATATATATATATATATATATATTATATATTATATATATATATATATATATAATATATTATAATATTATAATATATTATAGTATATATAATATATATATAACCATTTACAGTATATATAGCTATATTAATTATATAAATATATAAGTATATAATATATATATAATATATAATAATATAATATATATATATATATATATATATAGTAATATATAAATATATATATATATATAGTATATATATTAAAATAGATAATATAAATATTATATATAGTATATATAATATATATATATATATATATGATATATATATTATATATAATATATATATATATAAATATATAATATAAAAGTGGAAGTCTTTAGAGTACTTAGTAAGAACGAAATATTAATTTTCACACAACACAAAATTCACCGAGGCTAAAGTTTAAATTAGATAGGAACTATATTAGAGCAAGTGATATGGCTACTATCTATCACTCTTTTGGCGTCTTAATATGCAAGTTTATATTT
>JABUQX010080779.1:0-47980 GCA_015478945.1 Trachelipus rathkii
CAAAGAGAAGAATTATATGAAGAGATAGATAATACTAAATCATAAAATATAGAAATTCTACAGTTTATAGAAAATTAGCTTATTATACATATACTTATAACACTATTTCATGTAATATATATAATAGTAACTTATAATAATAATGTTGGTGACTCATCCTAAGTAATTTAGGCAGTAGTTTGAGGTATCTTCTTATGTTGAAAGAAACTTATACGCTAAAGTATAGTCTACATTCTGGTAATGTAGTCAATAAAACGTAGTGTCGAACACTTAGTATAGTGTTTTAAAAGATGTTAGAGGTATAACTAGTAATAAAAAGAAATCTTATTATTTTAATGTTTATGAGCTTCTGCGGAGCTATATTAATTTGTAATGGGTACAACTTACTTTATTCATGTAATTCAAAAATATTTATTATTGATTTCATTTTTTCTTTAAAATTTATATTTGTCGTAGTAAAATCATGATTTAAGCTGAAGTTTGATTATTCGAGGTATCCGTTTTGTGACTCTAATAAAAATATAACAGAAAAGAGAAAAATATATGGCGAAGTTACGAGCTTAGGTATATTGTTTTAATTGTTTATAAAACTAAACAAGAAAAAATAAATCAGATAGATAAGTTATTGTGTAAAATATAGCTTGGGATTTAAAATCATCTGGAATTCATTTGACACTTATGAATAAATTAATAATTTTTCGGTTCATAACTCCTCACCATATGAAGTTTAAATTTAGGCAGGTGTTTGGAGGTAATCTTGCAAAAATAAAGGTTCTGAAGAATTTGTTAAAGATATTCTTCGTAGACGTAATTTTAGTATTTTTGAATTATTATTTATGTACACCTAATGTAAAAACTTAAAGAATGATAACACTTAGTTCGATAGATTAAAGGTGTAGTAAAAATACAAAATAAACTAATCTTGTTGATTTAAGTCGTTAATACAAAACCAAATTATTTTATTCACCGATAAAATGTTTTGTTCAGTTCTAATAATTGGAAAAAGACATGATGCTTTCTGTATCTACTTTGTGAACTGAGTTGAATTACATCCCATGAATTATTTCTGTAATCGACTATAATAAGGAAATAGGTCAATCATCTTTCTGGACTCCCTTAGCTCAAGGTAATATTACCGGAATAGTCAAGGTTAGTATTTAGCTTTTGAGGTTGGTTAAATTTTGAAAGACATTGCATCATAATACATCTATTTATTTACATGTCACATGGTGTTATTGAAGGACACATACTGATATGTTCGAGAACAACTCTCTGAGTCTTTGTAGTATTATAAGGGCTAAAAATGAAAATTACATAGTTGAAGAGTATTAGCTACAGATTCCTCTAGCCTAGTATTAAAGGTACATCATGTAATATTGAGGACTTCCCTCCTTATTAATTTAAGATTTGTTATTGTCTCAGTTTGTATGGGTAGCTGAATTGACTAAGCTAAGTGCCAATTATTTGAGGAAGAAATTCTAAAATTACATCTTTTGAGTCAAGTTCTGGTGTTAGCAATTAAAGTGTGCTAGGTTGAGCTTAGGTAATGTGGACAAGTAATTTATCGTAATTTAATCAAGAGTGGTATTAAACTATTATAAATATTTAATTTACAAAATGAGGTCAAAAAGAAAAATTTATCTTGATAAGGTATAGAATTATATTTAGTATTTTATGAATATAATTTACCATATGTATCATCAGTATTTGCTAACTAAAATGTTAAAAAATAGTAATAACTTTATGGAGCAATTGCCGAAGTAACACTTAGCGCGGTGTTTAGGCTAAAGTGTTAATATTTTTTCTTTGAAAGAGCTCTAATAATTACTGTTATATAATTTTATGGTGTAATAGCATGAGGAACTAGTCAGTAATCGAGCTTATGTTAATATATAATTACTGATGTATTATAAAGTATGTTATTATATATATTATATATTATAATACTATAAATAATGATAAATTACTAAAGTTCTTGATATGAAACTTTCATTACTCAATATAATAATTTGTATCATGTAATGTAATAATATTTAGACTTACTAGGTAATTATTATATGAAAGGCAGGTGTTTTGAGGTTAAGTGTTATTATTAGAGGCCCTTTGATTGGAACTCCGATAACAATACTAAAACTTTGTAATACTTTATGGGTATACAGAAGTTACCCTGCCATAATTAAGGATAGGGCTGTATGTCAGAGGCAATAGGGTTGATAGTATTTGGAGCTGCTTATGATTTGGAAAAATTTATTGTATAGAGAATATACGGAAGTTGTAAAAAGCTCATAGCTAGATTAAACTCTACTTGTATATAATATCTTTTTACAATACATGTCACACACATTGAACAATATTGGATGGTTAATGAACTCCCCATTATACGTTAGAACTTTCAGGAGGGTTGCTTGTAGGGATATCTAACGAGGTGTAAATTACTTTTATGCGAATTCGTTTGTAGTAATGAGATATTCAGTTGGGACGGAAAAGATGTTACTAAAGTGAGTATGGTGGGTTACTATGATCTAGTAATTTCTGGGTCAAATCAATAAAAGCGGTAGTCGAGCTTAAAGGTATATGCGTTTTTGAGTTCTGTTGATAACAAGAATCAAGAGTTCGCATAAAATATTCTAAAGACATTCATCACTAAATTTGGGCATATGATTCTATAATGGAGAGAGACATGAGCTTTGGCACTCATAAAATTGGAATTTGGACTCTAATAGGTAATATTTATAGCAGGTGTTATGAGGTGGTATTTATCTTTTAAAGAAACTCTAAATTAATTATAATTTTTGGTGGTAATGGTTTAGCAATAAAAGGATTCTCAAGCATAGGAGCGTCTTTAAAATGTTATAAACAAATGAAATAATATATAAATGTATGAAAAAATTATGCACTTTTATATACATTACAGATCATACTATACTTATCGACATGTACTATATTAGATAATTTATGCGACTTTACTAAAAGTAATTTATATAAATGACGGTGTTTATGAGGTTATCTTACTATATTGAAGGAATATTATACCTAAAATAATAATTTCCATTTACTGTTCTGGTGTAGAATACAAGCGTAGTCGAGCTTAGGTATATCGTTTTAGTGGTTATAACAAAGAATATAAATAATTACTAAAGTTGATAAAAGAGCATATTCATACATAAATTACACTTTGCTACTTGAATTATATATAAAATATTATGGACTTACTACTAGGGAATAATGTATATATAAGCAGAGTTAGTTTATATGAGGTATCATTCTTTGAAGATAAACTTATACTCAAAAATATTACATTTTATACTGTAGTTAGTATGACATAAGCGTAGTCGAGCTTTAAGTATTAATGTTTATATTATTAAGTGGTTATTACTACAAAGAATAATTAAAGATTGAAAAAATTAGTGCTCTTCTGCTATAGGCAGTTTGTAAAAAAGTAATAAGCATTTAATTACTTGGACTCTGGTAATTATTATATGGACAAGGTGTTTAGTGAGTATATTCTTAGAAGAACTCTAAAATGTATTAACATTTCTGAGTTGTAATCTAATTAAAGCGTAGTGGTAAGTCTATAAGGTTATATATCTGATTTTTAAAGTTGTTATTAAAATGAAAAATATTTTCCTAAGTTGTTTAATAAATTAGCATTATACTCCATCCACCACCTTCTTTCATGTAACAGTTGGACGCCTAGGTAATTTAGTAGTCTGGCTGCGTCAATTTTTTGAGGAGATGGAAGTTGTGGTGTTGGTTTGAGAATAGATAGAACTTGACCAGAGTGACATTTTTTTAATAAGCTGTATACGCTGATTCCGCCACATAAATCTCATCAATAACGCGTAGTCGAGCTTAGGTAATATATCGTTTTATATTGTTTATTCAATCAAAGAAATCTAAAGTTGTAAAGAAAATGAATAATCATTATGTGCATTCATAGAAGGGGGCTATTTCAATATTACTCCAGTCCCTCTTGCCATAGTCAAGATTTTTTTGGCACGTAAGTTCACGAAGTAATTTGTTCAGGTATAAGATTAAAAAAGTTGTTCTAATTCTTAATCGATTTGAACGAACCATCCGAGAAAATAAACTGCAGCTTTCAATCCACCACTTTCTAGACTGAGTTGAAAGTGTCATTACAATGTAATCGTCTCGTTTGTATTAGAGCTATTAATGTTGATCGTTTTTACATTTTTATAAGATGTTTATAACATTAAGAATATGTTCATTAATAGTTGAAAATATTTAAGCATATTTATTACATACTTTAAATGCATTTCATGTAATAAATTTGCCGTTCTTTGGACTCCCTTAGGTAATTTAGGCAGGTGTTTGATGTATTTCTTTGAATGAATTCTAAATAATCTATAGATGGTTTTCTACTACTTAATGAATGCCACGTAGCTCGAGCTTATAGGGTATATGTACGTTTCAAGTGTTTATATAATAACAAATAGAAAATTTAAAAATGAGGGATATTAGTACATTCATATTTAATTATGGCTATAGGTATCGATCTAACTTTTCATGTAATGTAATATATTTGGGGAATATTACTATTCTCATAATGGTATTATTAGGCGGTGTAAAATTGTAAATGTATCTTTTATGTATTTGAGAAACTCTATAATAATAACTTACATTATTTGGTGTAAGCATAATTTAATATATGACGTATATATATTAAATCTGCATATACTTTACTAATGATATTATAACAAATAGAAATATTATCTAATAAAGTAGAAAAAAATTATGACATTTCAATTAATAAACTACTTTCCATTAGGTTATAATTAATATATAAATAAATATTAATTATTTGGACTGTAGCAGCCCTAGGTTAATTTAGAGCGGTATTTGAGGTATATCTTTCTTCCGGGTTGAATGAAACTCTAAAAATACTTACATTCTTGAGATGTGGCAATAAAGCGTAAGTCTACTTATAAGATTAATATATACATATATAGTTTTAAAGTTTTATACTGGTTAATTAAAAAGATAAATTTAAAGATTGATAATAAAATTAGATATATTTAATAACTCTAAATATCTACTTATCATTTAAATATAAATTTAAACTAGAAATTTATAGTATAATTATATTATAAGGTCAGGTGTTTATGAGGTATATAATCATATTCCCCCTTTGAAGAACTTCATAAATATATTATACATTTTCTATGGATGTTAGCAAAATTAAAGCGTAGTTACGAGCTTAGTAGTTATATTAATTACGTTTTTAAATGGGTTTAATATATATAAGAAATATGATAAAATCTAAAGTATGGAAAAATTCGCATCAGCTAATTTAATACTAAATCTACGTTATCATGTAATGAAATTAGTTGATAATTTTGGATCTATCCTAGGTTAATTTAGGGCAGGTGTTATTTAAGGTATACTGCCTGCTCAGGGAGAACTCTAAAAATTACTCGGTTAAATTCTGTAGGTGTATGACGAATAAAGCGTTAGTACGAGCTTTAGGTTAATTACTATATATTACGTTTAGAAGTGGGTTGATACTAACAAGAAATCTAAAGTTGAAAAAAATAGCTTTCATACTAAATCGGTTTCATAAAATAATTTGGCCTCCTAGGAATTTAGGCAGGGTTAGAAATATTTTTTTAAAAGAAACTTTAAAATACTTACTTTACATTCTGGTGGGTAGCAATAAAGCGTAGGTCGAAGCTTGGTATATCGTTTAAAGTTTATTAACAAAGAAAATCTAAAGTTGAAATTCCGCTTTCGAGTACTTAATAAAATATTACATTTTACATGTATTTATTATAAATTAATGATATGGACTCCTAGGTAATATATTTTAAAGCAGAGTATGTTGTTGAGGTATCCTATTTTGAAGTAACTCTAAAATTACGTCCATTACTTTACTGGGTTAGTATAGTCAAATAATATAGTAGTAGTTATCAGAGCTTTAGTATTAAATATATTACGTTTTTAAAGTATTGTATTATATAATAATAAGATAAATCTATAAATTACTGAAATAAAAAATTTAAGCAATTGAAACCAAATCATTTCATGTAATAATTATATATCATATTTGTATATGTAGGATATTACTACCCTAGGTAATTTAATATTTTAAGTCAAGTGTTGATTTGGAGGTATTTTATACTTTAGAAGAACTTAAAATACACCTAACCATTTCTGAGTGTAATACAATACTAATAAAGTCAGGTGTGAGCTTAGGTATTATTATAGTTTATGTATTTTAATAAGTGTTATATAATAAATACAATAAAAATATAAAATGATGATAAGAATTATGTAGTTTTATACTGATTCTTATCATTATGTAGCTAATTAACAATAAAATACTACTGTCTTTTCTATTCCGCTAATTCATTTTTTTTCAATAAATTTACAGGTATGAAGCTATTTTACTCTACTGAGGTATAAATTGTACTTTTTGATAATAAAAAAAAATCGAGAATAGAAAAAATAACAAAGATATCTATTATATCAGGCTAATGCGTTGACTGTATTCTCTACATTCCAGATGTTCTCTTTTCTCTATTCTCTTAAATATATATAACTCATAAAAAATATAAATGTCAACAATATAAGTTGTTTATTTGAAGTGGTTTTTGTCGTTTATTGAAGGTATTATAAACTTTTAAAAAATGTCGCAACAACAAACTGTATGAAATAAACTTTAAATAATTTTTGTTTAAGTTTCATTTTTTTATAAAAGGTTATAAAATGTTTACAGTTTTAATACAGTACAGTTACTTCTAGCTTGTGAATCTGGAACACCTTACTGATGTCAATTATCTAGTTCTTAATACAAGTTGAATAAAAACATTCACAATTCATACTAAAAGTGTCATTTCTAGTAATTTTGGACTTACTCAATTAGGTCTTTTCTCACTCAGGAACTACTAATTAAGTTAATGGGAGGTTGCACAAGGCTAGTAAATCTGTTTCTTACTCTTAGCTCATTGTCTAAGATCATTAAACCTATAACAAGTTACTTTTTTTGTAGATCTCTACAACTCAAGTAAGCGTCTTAGATATAAGATGCTCAATAGCTGATATTTGTCCATCAATGCATGGGTAGGCAGAATAGATCGTAGCTTAGGATAAGAAAAATTTTTTTCATCCATTTTTATATGTATATAAACACTTTGCTTCAAAAAGCAATTTTAAACGCCGCCATTTTTAAAATAACAGAAAAATATCTTGTAGATACTCGCAGTGCATAATATAAAAGCCATGATTCTTATTCATTTATTCCTTAGTTCTTCTTTCCAAGTTAATACAAAATAGCAATTCTCATACAATTATACAAATTCTGTCAGGAACATATGCAGTAAATTCTGATTAAATATGGCCAGTTAGCCACATCTCTAGAGTAAAGTTGCCCTTAATGGATATAGGTGGTTTGAGGCTATACATTTACTGGTGAGAGAACTGAGCTCATCTCTCTGATCAAAAATGGCATATAGAGTTTGTATTGTCATTGGAGATGGTTTAGGTCAAATCACATCATATGAAGATAGGTAGTTTCGATTGCGAGAGAGTTGAGAGAGGCAGCCGCAGAAAGGGAGTTTATTCTCATTCAGTAGTAGTAAAGAGGTCATGACACGATAGTTACTGACAATAGGAGTCTTTTTGTACAAGTTATGAAGTTATTATATATATTCTTTTTAGTGAACGAAATTATGGTCAATACACACACTCACACAACAAATGAAGTAGGTGACCTTTTATATAACGTGGGCGATAAATAGAATTCTTTTTTATAATTGATGTGTTTTGGGAAGATATGGGGCTACTTTAGTTACCAGTCAAAATATGATAATTCATTGATGGATGAGAGGGAAATCTACACAATGCTTGGGTCACTAATTTAGGCTATTGCGCTCTGTTGCGAATAATTCTATATCTTTAGGAGCAAGATATAGTTCGCATAAGCATACATCTAACAGAACATTAAATAATTTTTGGATACTAACTATTTTCGGAGTAATTAATATGATTGTCAATAGTGTTATATAACACTACGCTAACATAAAGTCGGTAAATCAGAAGACTTAAAGTTTAGACTTTTTCTCATCTAGACGTTACATTTATATTATAATATAACATTCATTCATTAACAAATTTTATTAAAAATTGAGTCCTAGACAAGTGAACGGGTTTAAAGTTAAAACAACAAATTTCTTTAACGCACTATGGAATACGATATTAACTTAGATAGTTGATTTGACATATATTTAACATGTAAAATTTTTGTCCAAATAAAAAAAGTGATAAATAAAATTTGGTTTATTTAAACTATCTTACATCTAAGAGTAAAATATAATTAATAGGCGAAGATTTTAATCTCATAAGAAATTATAGCAAACATATGAAGAAGAATTCCTCCTTTTATTGGCAAAAAACTCATCAAATTTTACTGTCTTATCGAGTCAAAATTATAAAGCGGTAGTCGTAAGCTTTAGGGGATATATTTTATATTTTCAAATATTCATCACAATACGTTTTAAATATAGCTGAGAGTGGGTGCTATCCTAATGTTGCAGCTATACACAAAAAAGTAAAACCTAAACGTTTTAAAATTAATAAATTGAGCTACTAATTTTTTAATCTTTTACTTAAAAGCAATTTAATTAAATTAAACTTAGCAACTACCATTAGAATTCAGTAATAAGTAAATTTTTATTTAGGCTAAGTTGCCAGATTTATGGAGCTTTCTTATAAGATTATTAATGGACACTTATTAACCTTAATCAAGGCATTTGGTGTGTTCTTATTTAGAAGTGTGCATACGTTCACACTTCGATAGGTAAGTATGAGCTTAGATAATGTTGTTAAAACCATGCTATTCTTATATAATGTCCACTTTTACTGGTGTTATAGCATACTATAGTACTATATATAGCGCTTAAATTGACATAAGCTTAGAAATGTTGAACGTCACTATTGAAACCAATGCATGTTTACATAAAAGAGTGATATAATATTAAACATATAAAGAATATCATAGCAGGGATATAGAGTTGATGTGTATTTTTTTTTATTTTTTTTGCTTTTCATACTGTGTTTCACTTGGGTATATACAATTTGCATATTAGTTGAATAAATTATTTATTTTACAAGAATAAAAAAAAATAATACATTTTATATCTGAATGTACTGGCTGGTTGAAACTTCACTATTGATAAATGAAACTGTGCATTAATGGAGGACTCAGGTCTTGAGTTATTAATTAGTTAAAATTGTAATGTTTAATAACGTATTTTTTAAATATTTCTTATGTAGGTTAAATAGATTATAATATAAAGTTTTTATTTGTATAAGATATATCCTTTGTAACGCTCTGAAACCCTTCTAAAGTAAAGGGCTATGAGTCCGTCAGCTACACTCTAAACCACTAACTTGGCGATTTTCGTCACTCGAATCAGGCAGTCGGAGTGCTCGGACAGTGCTTGCGTATAGATTACTAGTATTAATTTATTCATAGTGTAATTTAATATAAAAAGAATTAAATATCATATATAATAGTAATGATATAAAATAGATTAAAGCTATATTACAATCTGACTTTATTAACTTTATTTATCATATGATATAATTATTCCTATACGATATAATTAAATTAAATCGACGACTCCTAATATAAATGATAGTTTTATCAACAGGAAAACTCGCTTACGTCACTATATGGAGTACTACTTTACTTATGAATAAGTAAACTTAAAATATACTTATACACGGTATACACTGATATTCTCATCTCACGTGTCACACTACAATATAATATTTGTACAACCACATGACATAATTGCTTATGAGATTAATAAATATTTATTTTATTTAACTGGCTCCGTTTGAACCACGTATTATGTTTATATAAATTTAATTTTTTCTTTTTCAATAATATTCATTGCTATTATTTTGTATTTAGGATAAACCTTAATATTAATCAAACATTTATAAATATTTTCTTCTTAAATTATATTATAAATATTATACACTTATTTATCATGTTATATTATCTATAGTAATATTTATGGTATCGGCTTTTAACAACGAGGTATTAATATATATAAATAGGCAGGTGGTTTTGAGGAAAGTGATTTATTTATAAATTTATCTATTATATATTTACTCTTTCATTATTTTATTATATACTAATATACTTATATATACATATCTATATGGTGATATAAAGTTAACTAAATTTAATAGTTATTGATTAGTGAAGAGAGTTTTAAGGTATTTATATAATACCGTTCAAGTTAGTTTAATTAAGTCTTATTATAAAAACAAAAGAAATATATACTAAATAGTATATTAGAAATATATTATAAATATATTTATAATAATAATATAACTAAATATTATTAATACTATGTTAATTAATGATTAAATTATAAATATATTCTTGATACAACTATTTAAAATATTATTAGGATTAGGTGATTAGTTATTATGAAGGTTATTCTATTTCTTTGAACGGAAAATCATTATCTTTAAATATAAATATTTATAACATAATATTCTATCCGTGTGGTTTAGAGTCATGAATATTATAAGGTAAGCCGTGTTAAGTCTCGAGGTACTTAGGTATATTAGTAGTTATTTATGTTTTAAACAGGGTGTAGCTTGAGGTATGTAAGTATTAATTATATAACTTACATGTAATATTGAATGGGTTAAGAAATGTATTATTTAATTATTATTGAATATGTTATTATCTGGATAAAATATAATATTTGATGAATCTAAGCCTTTTTCAGCAGGTTGTCTATAGGTCAGGTAGGTTAGTGCGTGAGAAGTAGACTAATATTACTAACCTATAAAGAATAAGATATGATTCAATACCAATTGGTGCTGTTAGGTGATATGGTATCTGTTAGTAATGTAATCCTCTTAGGTTAATCTAATTCTATTATAGGACGGTTCAGGATGGCTTTTGATAGTGAGGGTTATTATTCATTTAGTATTATTATTTGAATTATGTAAGATCTATATTATTGTTTTAAAATTATATGGATTTATTATATAGGTCCTTTAAATATGTCTCGGATGAATTGTATAATGATATAGAATATGTACTGGTGAGCTTGATTTGATAATTATCTGCAGATGTCTTTATATTAGTGAAAATAGTTAGTTTATTATCTGGATATAGTGTGTCTAGTTATTAGGTCAATGTCTGTATTTATATTAGTAATACTGTTATATGTAAGAAATTATATTCAAAGTTTATTGTTATTGAATGCCGCCTCTATTATCTTCTCTTAAAATTTAATAACTAATTATTATTATCATCATGTTCATATATTAATACTTGGGATGTAGAGAGAGTAGAGAGTCCCTCTCACTCTTCTTCCACTGACTTAAGTACTAAGAAAATCAGAGAGAAGGAGGTAGAGAGAGTAGTAGAGAAGAGAATAGATGAGATGATGTACTGAGAGATAGGTGAGAAGAGAAAACTGCGAGATAGAAGAAGGAAGTAGAGGAGAGAGAGATTTGAGATGCATGAAGAGATATGATGAGAGCGAGAGAGAGGAGAGTTACGGAGCCCCACAATACTACAGATAGACAGGGCGTACGAATTGAAGCTTTTTTAAGGTAATATTTATTTCTTTAATATATTTTTCTAGAACACGCCTTTTATAAATAAAAACTAACTTGATTTTTATTTATATAGGTCTCTTTATGACATTTCGTACACAGAAATGATGTTTCGATAAGTTGTTACATGAAATAAGCAAGCAATTTTTAGATATTACAAAAAACATACAAATAAAAAAAATACAAATAAAATAAAAACTATAGATCTTATACATGTATCTTATAAGATACAACGAAATACTTTATGGTGACCATCCTATAGGTAATTTAGACTAGGTGTTATTGAGTTATTTTCATTTCTTGTTCAAGAGAAAATCCTAAATATTTCTACTTATACCATTGCTTGGTTAATTACATTGCTACCAATTAATAATTGCTGTTAGTACATGTAGCTAGCTATAGCGGAATATTATTAAAAATTTAAGGTTTAATCAGTTTCTGTTATGTGTATGGTACTATAATTAATATCCAGATTAGGTTATTAGATAAGTTTTAACGAATAACGATAGATTGGAGATTTATAATGACTTATTAATATTTACCTCAATTATCTTAAATTATCTTGGATGTGTTCGACAACTAGCCTCATTATAGCAATTCAGATTTATAAAATATAAAATTGTAATTTATGTACAATTAATAGCTAAATTAAATAATTAATATTAAAATAAATTTGGAACTTAGTCTCTCAGGAATTAGTGTTATATTTATATATACAAGTGATTTTAAATTGATGGAAGACATAATTGAAATAATAAGTAATTAAACTAAATATATATATATAATCATTACATTATAGTTATAGTCAATAATTATAATAATAATATCGTAGCAAATTTCTTATCCCTTTAGTTAGTTAATATTAATATTAATATTTAATTATACGTTTTATTAAATTTTGATTTATAATATTAAATAAATATGATTAAATAATATTTAAATTGTTCTAGTAAATAATATAAAATATTTTAAAGAATATTCATAAATATAATAATATATAATATTTAATTAATTTATCATATTAACATGTTAAATTAAATTATATATGATATTTGAGGACTTGAGTTCATATCCTATCTATTTAGGGATCAGGGAATAGCGAGTGGCATAAGAGGGATTCTTGTGTTTTTATGTATGCTGATTTTGTGTTACAAATACGCATGGCGGAGTCCTTGGGACACCTTCTCCATAACGACCTTATTTTAGAAAAGTTTGCAAATTAACACGAAGCACAAAGCCACTAAATTACAAAGTATGTTTAATTAATTATATTCAATCTTTAACAGCGAGTTAATAATTTTACTGAGATCATACTAGGCAAAATCCTGCTATCTTATCGACCAGTCTAACTAGGTTTTATCAGGTTAAAAGCGTTAGATATGGCATACTGCTTTGTTTTGTTTTATCATGTCAATAGTGTGTTATGTGAAGAAACTGATAATAGAAAGTATAAAAAGATAAAGGAGAGTTATTATGAGGAAAACGCTGGTCATAGCGGTCAATGGAAAAGGTTGCTCATCGAGAAGTTCGTGCCACTGACATACTACGTCTATAGCTCAAGAATTTACCAATAGCTTTTCTTATGGTGTAATTTCGAGAAGAATATACGATAAATATATTATGAGTAACTTATAATACACCTAGGTAAATTTAGGCAAGGTATGTTATTTATATCGGTGAGAAGTATTCGTATAATAGAGAACTTTTATAAGTAAGATGAGAACGCGCTAAAATAATGTTAATTCATTTTCCGACATACATTAAAGAAGCTGAGTGAGTGCAAGCAATTGAAGAATTAGCATGGGCAGAGAGAGGAGTAGAGTCGAAGAGAGCTTGCAGAGGTAGTACAATGTAGCGCTACGGTTTTAGAGAAGTTGAGTACTAGGAATAATGCGTGATTCGTAAGTCATAGAATAAGGTAAATCGTAGAGAGTTAGGCAGAAAAAACTTGAGAGATAGAGGAAAGATGGAGAGAGGAAGAGATGAGATAGAGACAAAGAGAGAATAACAACGATCACCAATCATAGAGCAGTATTCCGATAACGTCACAAAACGACCAGTAAATGCGAAGGAATTATTTCCACCACAATTTATTTAGTTCTATTCTTTGTACCCTCTCAAACTTCCTTACACTACCACTGGTGGTGTCACCTCATCGGAACCAATGTTTCATGCACCTGTTCCTCCGAAGGGGGGTGGTAGGCCTCAAAGTTGCTTATGGATATAGTTGGGTGAAAAAAATAACACGAGTTGGAGATGGAATCAAAGTCGAAGAAGGAGTTGGAGACTGAGTCGGATCATGAGCGGAAGCATAAACTGGAACTGGAACCGGAGCCAGAGTTGAATATTAAAATAAACTTCTAATAGGACAGGTAAGATGTCATTTTCTATGTTTACGAACCCGGAGAACCTGATTTTGAGGTTTTTAAACTTTTAGAGGGTGTTTGAAACCTCCCCTAGAAGGGTTCCAGAAGAAAAAAGAAATTAAAGAACTGACGCACACCGTGCTTAGCAAAAAAAGAAAGATGTAAGTTTCAAGGAGGAATCAGAACTCAGAGTCTGAAATGGCCTTAAGGGGGAGCATTGAGTCGGAGCCGGAGTGTAGTTTTGAAATAAACATATAACAGGAGAAGTAAGGTATAATTTTATATGGGAAACATTCCTATAATGTGGTTCGACAATTAAAATGAAATTTTAATGGAAAATTCAGCTAATAATAAATATTTACTTAGGTGATTGCCAGAGCAGCCTTATATTGTACAAATTATGGATCTTAAAACAAATAGCTTATTGGTTATATGAACACTTTCCTTATAGCTCTCTAACTATTTTTCTTATCACCTATGTTCCATAATACATTGAATACCTTAGCGTAACCAAACTGAACAAACAATCTTAACACAAATGACTTCTTGATTATATCACCACTTTCGTTATTCCTTCCTAAAAAATTTCTTTTAATTTTAACCTATGTTTTAAAATACATTTTCAAACTTAGACTATCCTTAACTAAATCGTATTAAGCGTACTAACCTAACATATCTAGCCTATGAATTATAGTGAAACTTTCCTAATACCTCCCTAAATATCTTTCTTTACACCTATTTTTCTTCAAACATTTTCTAACTCGAGCTACCAAATCTAATCCGGTTTAAATACTATACTTACGCACACGCACACGCACACGCACACGCACACGCACACGCACCATATTAATTATAGAGACACTTTGCTTATTCTTCTCTAGCTATCTTTCTCTTCTTTAACTTAACCTAACCATTCCTAATGTATCCTTGCAATTCACATGACTGATGTTTTTACAACGTAATGCTTCTATGTTCCGTTTTCTAAACGTCGATGGTTAATATTATTATTTTAATTTTTATTTTGATAGCTAAAACTTTCATATTTTCATATTTAATATTCAAATCTCATTTCCTTTTTGTAAACCTAAGCAACTATATTTTATTTTCCATGCTTAAGGGGTCTCTATATTGGAACCCTAACTTTTTTGACCTAGTAAATAACAAAAACATTTCAAATTATTAATCTAGAACGATATTAAAAAATCCCATTACTTTCGTCTAGATCAGAAATGTATTAGTTTGAAAATTAACTACAATGGTACCTTTTATTAGATAGAGGATTTTTTTTAAAGAGGTGTCAAACTAAAAAATATCACCCGCTTTTTCAAGTTCGACAAACTCTCACCAATTATATTTCAACTTTCTCATATGACATGAACACAACAAATGTTTTTTTTTATTATACACTATTTTATGAAATAAGTACAATTCTTACTTTCACGAAAACAACTTTATGTTATAAAATTGTGAGTAGTGCATATTAACACTCATGTAAATGAAAAAAAAGACGAAACGAAGCCGGAGCGGATCCGGAGCAGAATTATAATTTTTTTAGGTAATTGAGCTTGCAAAGTGAAAAATTCTGCCATGTCGAGCAGAACAATTTGAAATGGAGAGCCGTAGTAAGTACCCGTATCCCTAGCCGAGAGGAGCCGGAGCCGGAAGCCGGCCCGCCGGAGCCGACCGGCAGCCGGCCCCGCGCGCCAGAGCTGAGCCGAAGCTGGAAGCCAAAGTATACATTTTCATCAATAATTTTTTCTAAAAGTTGAAAAACGTTAGTTTCCTGCTCCCGACATTCCGCCGAACCTTGAACATAGTTTAAATGGATTCCGCGAGCCAGAAGTACAGAGCATCTTAGAAGTCGAGGTCGTAAGTCAGAGCCGCAGAATAAGTATACATATTTTATCAAAAACATTATTTTTTTTTTATATATTTTTTGGAAAGCTAAAAATTTAATCTGTGTACGGAGAAATCAATTTCTTATTAAATTGAGCCTGAGCCAGGACCGGACCGAAGCGGAGCGAGGCTAGGAATCGCAGACCGAACCGGTAACCGAGAAGCGTGAGCCGAAACTGGTGACGGCAGCTAGGAGCTAGTTAGCCGGAAAAGATATAGGCCGGAAGTCAAACGTCACATAAATTTTTTAATAATAAAATTTTTGAAAGATCATTAGGGAACATACAAGAAATAGCGTCGCTTAAATGAACAATTTTGAAATTGACCCTACATGTACGCCGACCCTGTCCCGCAGGCGAAGCTGGTGCTAGGAGCCGGACCGGAGCCAGAGCCGGAGCCGAGCTGGAGCCGGAGCCGGAAAATAAAGGGGGGCCGGAAGGAACGCTCTGCAAAGTAATTACAATTTGTTTTAACAATAATTTTTTTTTCAAGCTGGATGTGGTCTGTACGAATTCACCGCTGAACAATTTTAATTGGATCCGGAGCAAGATTCGGAGCGGAGAAAAAGGTACTATATTTTATTAAAAAAATTATTCGTTATTAAAAAATCTTTTGGGGGGAAAATAGTGCCAAAAGGAGTTCTGTTTTTTTCCCCAATTCTGCGGAGCTGGAGCCAAAGCCGGAGCCGGGAGAAGGATCGGAGTTTTTACTTGCCGGTGCTGGTAGCCCGATGGGGATCTTCTGGTCTGGCCGGAGTCCTCAAGTATAAATTTTTTGAAGAATATTTTTGCATTTTGAAAATAACTTTCCTGGAAGTTGCAGCTGAGCAAATTCGAATTTAGCTGGAGCCGGAGCCGGAGCCGGAGCCGGAGACGGATATACATTTTTATAATATTTTTTCAAGTGAAATGCCTTACTGCCCGAGATTTGCCCTGAACAATATTAAAATATGGACTCCGAGCAAAGATCAGAGCCGGGTTCGAAGCCGGAGAAAAAAGTATACATTTTATCAATAAATCAAATTTTTTTGAATTTTTTTTTTTCTTGTGCGGAATTAAAAAATTAATCTGATTTGAAGTCGGAGATACAATTTTTTTAAATCGATCCGGAGCCGGAGCCGGAGCCGGACCGAGCCGGAGCGGAGCCGGAGCCGAGCCGAGCCGGTCTCAAAAGCAGAATTTTTTTTAAAGAATTATTTTTGGCATTTGAAATTAATTTGCACGAAGTTGAAGCTGAGCAATTTTGAATTTTGTTTTTGAGCTTGAGCCGGAGCCGAGCCAGACCGGAGCCGGAGCGCCAGAGACAGACCGGAGCCGAGCCAGAGACAGAGCCGGAGCCGGAGCCGGAAAGTGAAAGATTATTTTGTAGAATTATTATAACGAATATTTAGGCAAAATTCACTAGGAAACCACTCATAAAAGGACTGAGTTTTCATAACCCGTAAAAGAAAAAGTTAACTAACAAGTAATTAAATTGTGATAAATATGGGTGGGTCAAAATAGTACACAACCGGACTATGCATTACTTTTTTCAAGCCCCTGACCATGCAACAACGACAGGATAAATTAAAATTTCCAATTATGTAGACTTAATATAATTACATTAAAAATAAAAGCAGTTAATAAACACAAAAATTGTGATTACTTTCTCGTTAACAAGACCGGGCACAGAATAATTCAACGCTTCCTCTATGTTTTTTTCGCGTATCTTCTCCAAAATTTACACTTTGTTCCCCATACATCGAATCCTTAAATAATAAAACCATTCATTAAGAAATATTTTTTTTGCTCCTCCAAAAGAATTAAACCATAAAGAGAACAGCTTTCAGCAAAACCTTTCAAACATATATAGACCTAGAAGAGTGTTCAAACAAAGTCCTTTAATTAAAGTTATCAAGTCACGGTTTATAAGATGAATAGTCTTAGAAAATTGAAGATTGCCACACTCGACAATTTGAATTGTTTTAATAATTAAACTTTGAAAAACAAAAATACGACAGAAGAAGAAAGACCTCCTATAATACCCTCTTTTATTCACATCTTTTTTAAAATCAAAGACTAATACTGAATTCCTTATTAACCGTGCTGATGACTCATTCACGCCTTACTTCATAAAAATCTCATTTTCCAACATCTTGAAAAATGGAACTCTTCATAAATGTGCCATTTGAGGATAGAATAATTACAAAAGGAAATTCTAGAACAGCTAAAAAGAATTTTTCCACACATCCCCCCCCTAGGATAATCAATCAAACCACTTGGATAAAGCTTTTTTTCGTAAAGTCATCCAGATTAAGAAAATTCATAAATGGGTGTAAACTCTTCTCAAACCAACAATACAACGTTCTCTCAGTTAAGGGGGAGAAATAGAGACGGATGAATCGTGATTTGTTTATACAGACTGCCCCATTCAAAACTTATTAAATATTATTTGCTGAATATTATTTAAATGTGATTATAAATTTATTAATCCTTAATCTAATTATTTTTTAACACTTATCTTTCATTTAAAAAATTGTATTTTACAATGTCTTATACTACTTTTACTTTTAGTTTTAAAAATTATAACGTCTATTTTTCTATTTTTAAATTTTAATTTTTAAACTCAGGCCGACATCTTCATTTACATTGTATGGTCTTGTACGTTTTATTATAATTACTTTTATTAAGAATTTACCTATTTTTTTGTTTAACCACCTCTTACATATTAAATATAAAAGACAATTTCGATTTTAAAAGTTTATTTATTTTCACAATAAAGATTCATAAAAAATAATTATGTTAGTTGTAATAACACTTTTCTAGTATTTATAGGAAGCCAGGAAACTAGCACCGATTTGAAATAAATATGGTTTCTATAGACCCTAAAAGCAGCAAATTAAAACACTTCTAGAACCAGGTAAGACGCATAATAAACCTCACAAGCGCTAATACACTACGTAACCGCCTCATGTTTTCTTACATCCTATCACTCTAACATGATCTATTGCTTCCTACTTAGTCAAATACTCTTTGAGCAACCTCATTAAATCCAATATACACAATAACATAGAAACAATAAGATTCCGTTTGTAAATAAGAAAAAATGCGCTTGATAAAATTCATTAAAAAATAAAGCTTCTTGAGTAATTCTGTCTTCACCATTATATCTTGAATGGAGTTTTGCGAAATAAAGTATATAAAAAATCAAGAGAAATAAAAGATAAATTAGTACATCAATAAAATCCCAAAGTTAAATCAAATGCCGCATAAGCACAAAACCATCATATTAACTCATTGATACATACGAAATACAATAAACTAAAGATCATTATAAAATTTCGACAATTTGAAAAAATTAAACCATAAACAAACAAAACGTAAAAAAAAAATGTAATCCTTGTCCAAATTAAAACAAAAGAGAAGGGAAAAGTTTTATTAAAAACCTTTTGTAGTGAAGATATATAAAATACTTATATTATATTATGTATAGAAAAATAAATAGATCAAACTGTTATCGTAAATCAATTCATTCATTCATAATTCAAGTAAGAACATAAAAAGAAAATCTATTTTTTTGATATCAAAACCATGACCTGCTGAATTCTTATGTACAAGAGAAATATACCTTACTAAATGAATCGACATTATGACACCATTTCAGAGCCACCAATCCCAACCACACGATTTGAGAGGCAGTATGGAGCGTAACGTCCCACTAATTTTTATCTCTTTTTTTTTATAAATAGTGGAGGGAGCTATAAAAAGGAATAATCTTATATCCAATTATAAACATCTCCTTGATGGGCTAAGAGGTGAAAGTTCGAAAAATTTACACATGTCTGTAAGCACAATTTATATTTGCTGAGGGCGATTTTCCTATAAATTATTAAAAAAAAATTTAATGAGGAGAATGAATATTTATAGTTTTTTTTCAAATAGTTTTACTAATTTTCTACATATTCCAGCTTCCAACCCCACTCATCCACCTCAAACAGTCTTAAATAATAAAAATATATAGCAACAATATATATTCAAAGAATTAAAAACAATATATCGAAACAATGTATAAATTATACAGCAAACAGTTCAGAGAGTTCACTGTTCATATTGGATTGCACGGTGTTATGAGAATTGTGTTTTCTGGCGGTGCAGTAGAGAGAAGGTATTCGCTTCAGATGGATGTTGAGTCCGAATAAAATATATTACTTAGCGCCTTTACACATCAAACTCGGCATTGATCAACGTTGGTGAAAGCAAAAGTATTTATATCAAGGATTGCTTTCAATTTTTGAACAACTAAATTTCATTGTCTTAGTGACGGACTAAAATCATGGAAGGATGAAATTCGGTAGGATGAAGTAGGTGAAATTACAATAAGAGAGTCTAAATGCAGCGGAAACAGGGGGAAATAAGTGAGAGTTGTTCGCGAGTTAGTGGATGATTTTATAACATGATTCACGAGCATTTCGACGTTCATGGACCACAAGACCACATAGACTACTCGATTAAAAAAAGAAAATGAGTGCTCCGTGGAACACGGATAGCCATTTCAAAGACGTGATGTAGTGATGGAGTTAGTCTTTTGAAGTAGAGGAGAAGATAAAGACAGATGAGAGAAGCGATTACTGTACGACTCGGACATCATTATTATTTTATGTAAAGGTACTCCAAGTGGGATCGATAGAGAGAGACTTATGTTAAGCTAACAGAGAAACGCTACACCCAGATGCATGTATATGTAACTATAGTCTAAATGATGATAATGATAGAGATTATATATCCGGCATCTCATCACAAATATTCTTTGATGTTAAAATTATCTCGCTGAATAAATTCTAAGAAGAGCAAATATATCATGGTTATTATCCGAGAGGAAGCCAAGCAAACGAAGCAGTATCCTGATGCAAGCACAGCATTACAGAGTACTCATAGAGGAGATTTTGCAGGGGAAAATAGGGCGAAAAATAGGAAGCGAATTGTTAGAAAGCGATACTTAAGCGTATTCGAAGAGCAGGAGAAAGACTTAACTCATGATAAAGAAAAGAGAACAAAGATCTAAAACAGTGAAGATACATGTTTAATAGTTAAGATATTTCTTGTCGTTATATACATATAAATCTTAGGCTTGTCCCCCCCCACATCAATTCTTGGAGTAAATTAATCTTCAGTTTACTCTATTTTTAGCATCTTTTACACTACTTTTACTATATAAAGAAAATAGCATTAATATAGACTGCCAAGACTTCACAAATATCAGTCATAAAATTATGAAATATAATGATATAATAATAGGTTTTCGGATAACTATCATAATCACCTTACTGGAGAACATCGAGGTTCTGAGTTTATATTCTCAATTTATCGTAGTATAAACTGAGTTAATAAAAAGCGTATGTACGATAATATATATAGAATTTATGCGTAGGTGCCTTTCAGTCTTAAATCATATGTTACTGTATAGAATTCTAGCAGAGTGATATTAGTCTCTCTTTATTAATAGAGATATGAATATGAACTTCTCCGTCCATAGCAAATGTCTCTATGGCGACTGCCAGCAGCCGGAGATATTGACGACTCATCGCCACCCTCACTACTATTAGATCTTTCGAGTTGATACATAGCTTGCTAGTATTATAATAACTATATTGTATTGTTAGACATTTTATATGGTTTTAGTAGTACTAGTGTGGTGGTGTAGTAGAAAGCCTACGATATTAAGCGAATGGAATGAAGAAGCAATTATTGCTACTTCAAGAGCAGTGAGTTAATAAATAGTACAATCCGTGTTGTTTACAAAAAGGACTTGTAAGAAGAACAGAATTAGAGAAAAACGAGTAGGCGAGATAGTAGAGTTAGGCATTATTGAGGCTGTTTATCCTAATATTGTAGAAGAAGAAGTTGCGCACACACAGAACCCCTATATTAAAAATCTGACCACTTGCCTGTGCGGATAATGACATCATTGCAGTTAGAACTTATGATTATCAGTGGCCTTTATCTAGGCGCTAGCATACTTACTCAGAAGAATAGATCTAAAGCGCAATAACACTCACAAGAACCTTTTTCGATCTATGACATGGCCATTATCGTATATAAATATAAAAGGAGGGAAGAAGTAGGACTAAAGTGATTCGGAGGAAGAGAGAACAAAAGTACACGAACGGCAAAAACGAAACTAATGGACATGAAAATTAGGCTATAATTCATCAAAAAATAAACCCCAAAACCACATCGCCACCCTCTATACACTAATGACCAATATTGAGTTCAAGTGATCTCAAGCGGTCAATCAAAAATTTGGCCCTTAAAAGTTTGCATACAAGGATTGGTTACACATGTAAACCAAATTACCTAGAAGGAACTACCACGTACTTTTATCTTAAAATCGATATATTAATAGTAGCGTCTCTCATCATAAAAACCTAACCTAACACATATTCATAACTAGAATTCCTATATAGTAGAATACCATAACATATTAGAATATAGTTTATACCTTTACAAAACTACAATTTGCGTCACAGTGGAGTCAGCAGACATCACATGTCCTGGATTACGACTAAGTCTGTTGGATTCGGAAAAGTAATCACGAATGCGATCAATGGTATACCCTTTTCGTGAGAGCAATGTATGAGAAGTTATCATTATTTAAATTTTTTTGAAAGTGAAATATTAAAATCAAAAATTTTATTAGCAATAATTCATTTAAAGAATATTAATATAAAGTAACAATTCAAAACTGCTTTCAACGATAACTAAAAAAGTAAGATTAAATAGTTTAAGGGGTTTATCAATTCATTATATGACATAAAAGAATAATAAAGAACATGCATAATATAACTTAACATAAAAACAAATGTCTATATTTAATTCAAAGAAATATAAGATTTTTTATAAGATATTATTATAATAATATGATTTAGTAACTAACTTTGTATTCAGCAAATATTTAATATTATTGTTTTCGACACGCAAAGAATATTTAGTAGAGACTTTAAATAATACTTAGGTGTAACTTTGATAAAATTACAACTATAAAGCAATAGTGCAAATAGTATAATGCTGTTAACGATTTTCAGAAAATAAATTGAAAATACATTTTTAAATTGTGGTTCAGTAATTAAAAAAGAATCGTAGGATATTGAAATATGTTTCAGCTTTCAGCAACAATTTTATCAATTATAAAATATCAAAAAAAAAAAACAATATTCTAATGAGTGTGATATAAGATACACGTAATAGACATGCTATATGAAATATTTTACAAGTTTGATAATTCAAATTTCGAAAACAAATTGTAGAGAATAAAGAGTTATGTAGGATTATATAGATCATAAAAAATTGATCACGACAAATAAAAATATATTAGAGGTTTGAGAGAAAAATATGAAAAAGGCCGATAACACAATGAAATCCAGGACAAGACAAGAAAAACACCTACTAGAAATTATGTACTACTGTCTAGGATGATACAGAAAACAAGCTGGGGTTATGCTTAATATTCTCCGATATAATAAATATATATCTGAAAATTAATTAGAATTTTATATGGATCCATTATATATAATGATAGGTGACTTAAAAATGAGTTCCAAAATAAATTTTCCAAATTATAATGATGAAGAATGACATTTACACTCACTGAATTAAGGACTTTAATACTCATATTTATGAGAAATCGCCCATTTATACTAGAAAAATAAACAGACCAATGAAATAAAAAGACAGTATGCATAAAATACGTTGTAACGGATGGTTAATACAACTATATATAAATAGAGCTACAGTATAATGACTCGAGCTGTCGTCGAAAGAGCAGATTCTCAAGCCAACAATCATTCACCACACAACAACTCTAGCCCAGCCCACCTGATAAGGATAATAGAAATTAACAAAGGGTAGTATAATAACGGGCACATAAAGTCCATAATACAAATGAAGTTAGATGGAAATAGTTAGTCATTGAGATAAAATCACTAAGCAATGGACGCCTTTGATTGGCTATAGTATAAATGAGTAGTAAGTCTGACTTATTACTAATCAGATAATATAAGTACCACTACTACTATATATAATATACAGCATAAGTAGATATAAATGATACGATAATACACCATATGAAGTGTGAATGTACAGTGAGTAAATGAAATAATGCCGAAAAGCTCGACTCTTTCAATATGGGTTATGCTGAAGCTGGTGGCAAAGAACAAGGGCTTGAAGTGGCTCTAACCATGAGAGAGTCCTCCAGCTTGGTTCAGATGTCCTGTATATCATGGTAAATTTGAAAGTTAACGTTTAACGTTTCACTATGGATTATGTCACGTACATTCTCCTGTTGATATTTAACAACTGTGATTGTCAAATTAGACGACGAGGATAGGTTGACAGTCTCAGAATCCGTAAAGTAGAACTTTGCTGTGGAAAGCGTGATTAAATAGGTGATCCTCATGTAGCTCACCTAGGGCAAAGCGAGGGTAATGAGCTTAGGCTGCAAGTAGCTCGCATCATAAATACCGAAGGTAAGTTATTATATCTTCCAGTAACAAGTAGATTTGTTAGTAGACACTTGATAGGTAACGTGTATTGCTAATGGTAGCGGACAAAAAAATAAAACGTGCCAGGGAAATACGTGGGATTCTGAGAATAGGAGGGGAGCTCATAGAGAGAGAAAAGCATGGAGGCGAACAAAAATCTAACTATTAGTATAGGATAGAGTCGCTACGTCGTTGAAACACTTCATACGGACAGTCGTTGTACCGCAGCATTTTCTATTTGATTGATGGTTATGCACAAACACTGCGGATCAGTTAGAGAATTACATGTATTAAGACCTTACCGGCATAGAATCTTATGGATGTTGTTATAAGTCCGCGTTAGAGAGTTTGATGAACACATATATGGAATTCTTAACGATGTTTTCGCGAGAAATGGCTCAAGACTGTAAGTTATTAGTAACTCCGAGAGCTGTTTAAACGGTGAAATACTTTTAGTTCAAGGATTCTCTCACTAGCGTAAGTCTAAGTATTTGGAGCCAGCGCGCTATATTGTATGTTTAATTAAAGTAGTAATCAAATTGAATTTTTCGGTCTGTGTAGCCTCTGTTAAGTGTAGAATGTGTTGTGTAAAAATTTCCGGATTGTCGATAATAAGATGCGCTCAATACACAAAAGATTAAAATACTCTTCCTTGTGCTCAAACAAGCCATCGAACAGACAACCAACGGGAATAAGTCACCACATTGTCGGATGCCTAGAAAATTACATCAATTCGCCATGGCAATCCACATAGTCATTAGAAATAATGTTCTACCCCACTCATTATACAGATCTCCATGACAAATCTTTAATGAACTGGACAGGTCTACGTAAAAAGTGTTCAAAATATGCATGAGAAATCGTACGTTCTCATAATAGAATGGAGGTGAGACAGGGATAATACCTAACTGAAGGAATTAGTATATATAATAATATAAGTATTAATATTCATTAGTATAGTACCTATACTATTAATAGGATTAAAATAGTAACGTACGCTCACTCACTATAATAGTGATTAACGATATAATCAGCTAAAAGTATATGTGTAATCTACTAACGAGCGGAGGTGCATATGGTAAATAAAGCGATGAGTTAGCTCACTATACAGTATATCGCGCAAATGGACGTATAGGAATCATAATACATATAAATAATTAAATATATATAATATAGAATAAATAAAATTATTATATATAGAATAATATAGTATAATATCGTATTGAATGCCTATACATTAATAATGAACGATATAGCCATAGTGTATGAATATAAAATATTAATAATCTATGAATAAATTTTTAATATTATTGAAAATCTGTCATACAATACTTTTTTTATTTTTATTATATACTGCTCATGCATTCAAACTATATTCTAAGATTAATTCAATATCAGAAATCGCCTAAATGTCACAAGTCAAATAGTATAAAAATCGTATATATAATTATCATTCAATAAATAATCGATATAAATTACCTAAATAACATTATAATACCTATATATATTATAAATATGACAAATGAATTAATCGTTATTGAACCACACTATATAAATAATAATAACAAGTACCATTGTATCTATAGTATATATATCAACATCCGTGCTTATCAGTTATCATAAATATTTTAAAATAATATAATATATAGATATATATAAATAATAATTACAATATTAATAACAAAAAAATATTATACCTATAACTATCAAATCTCTAAACCAAGGTCCTGACCCTATATAATACATAATTAATACTCATATTAAGTCAAAGACAAATGTGATATCTTCATTAATGAAAATTAGATCAGTGAATATTATGGAACGTGAAAGTGTTATACAAATATTTTGTTTCATGTATGTAGGATGATCTTAGAAAGTATGTAAAAGTTTATTGCAGGAGGTAGGTTTTCTATAAATTTTGGAATTCAAAATTCCATTATTTTGTAGAATATGTAGGTCTATGAAAGGAATTTGTTGGACTTATATGAAACATGATCAGTATTTGAACCTTATTAAAGGAAAGTTATATTTTAAAAATAGAACTTTCTTTGCATTTTCAACATTAAGTCTATTTCATCATATACTCTATACTAAGATCACATAAACATTCGCCCAGGACAACGCTGGGTAAGCAAGCTAGATAACGACGAGCGAATTTACTCAATTTATGATATTTCACTGTGCACCACCTACTCAATACATCATACCCCGTCAATAGAACCAGATATTAGTATACCTGAAAAAAAATTCGGTTTCCCTATATAATCAACGATTAAGTATATTTGATCGTCTGGTATATAATAAGTAGTATACGGTATAGCCATCGGGGAACCTAAACATGACCCTAACATAAGCCCAAAGCAATCTCTGCCATGAATACTACAGAAATAGTCAGTGAACTGGATAATATATATTTTTTTTTAATATTGTATTTATTTGCATAATGAGATTATTTTGTTTCATTTTATTTTTGTTATGTATTATGTATTATTTTAATCTTTTAATGTCCTTGTTATTATATGTTTTAATTATTTTTTCCATCTTCTTTTATTTTTAAATTGATACATTTTTAAGATATTAGAACCATATTTTCTTTTGTATCTCCTTCCCAAAATGTAATAAAAGGCCATTATGCCTTCGTTCATTTTGTATATAAGAGTAATCAGTAACCATCAGAATTACTAACTCATATAGGAGATGCAATTTTAATAAAAGTATATATATATTTATAACTATACTAATATATATGCCATATGATAGTTTTATGTATTAGTATATTTAAACTTAATAATGATATACAATATTGGAAAGAAAATGTAATATGAACTAATTAATAGGGGGTAGTATAACATAGATTATAGGATATGTAGTAATAGATATATATATATAATTCCAATGAATCTTCTAGATGACGCACTGTTGAAGAGAATGGTGATATGCAAGACCGAAAAGGAGCCTAAGTGTCAGAATCGCTCTGTTCCAATATCACATTTTATCTCCTATTCGCTGCGAGAAGGATGGTAGGGTCGACACAATCCATATCGTTATGATCTTATTAACAAATACATAAAGTAAGAGTAAAAGAAGATTGATCGTGTTGGATGGTTTTTTAATCCTAACTTAATGATATTGGATAATTTATAATTTTTAAAGACTTGTACAGTGTCAATATACTATGTCCCTGGAAGTAATAATCAGAACTCACACGTATCTAAGAAAATGACTTCACACCAATAAGATAAAATATTATATAATACATTTTTTTCTCGATTTTATTATTAACCCTCTGATTACCAAATGAATAATACGTACTATACACTTACAGCCAATAGACTAAACATTCACGTATCAATATATTTTTATAGGTTATGTAAAATAATAATATTTATATGTATATTTATTGGAAATCTAGGTGATAACCAATTAATTATTGAGGAACTTTTTATTACTCTCAGAATTATTTACATCAATTAAGGAACTTATTATCATTAACATTATCTATATCTTCATTATATAATAAAAGGTTAGAGTAAGTACATTTCATTTCTATTATAGCAAACTATTATATAATTAGTATTTATTTCATTCTGTACGATTTTGTATTAATATTTTCGCATATAATTATTTATTAAAAATCATCCTAATAAAAAAACTAATATTACTCACCCTCAACCACAAAATAATATAGTATCCACTCTAAGAAATAAAAAATAAAAAAAAATAATAAAAATTTAAATCTGATCTATCATTGATTATACATCTATAATTAACATTTATGGCCAATTAATTCTAGAAATTTAATATTTAAAATATATTAAAAATTAGGTAAAAAAAAATTGATTCAAATATAGAACTTTCACTTTCGAAAAATGTGAAGTTTTATAATATTCTTAAAATAACAATTTAAAATTATACCTTAAGTATTCTCAAATGTAACTTCCTTGGGTATATCCTGACTCTTTGAACTAATGTAACTAAAAGTAATAATATTTTAACAAGCATATTTATAGTATATAATGATGGCATAAATAAAAAGTGATAGTAGTACTCATATAAACTTGTACCTCGAATTAACATCACCTATAAATAATTATGATTATTAAGGGTCTCGGTACTACACTCATGTTTTTCTATTAACGATAATATTATGTAACATTTATTAACGTATAACGACTCTCTTAATACGTGCTAAAAGTACTATATATTCCATGAGCGAGATTGCGGAACATAGGTTGAAACATTTCTAATCAAAAAATAAAATAAAGGCAAAGATGAAAAATTGTAAAAGTTTTGGGCACAAGACAAAAATCTGACATACCTAGATAGTACTTATTATTTATATTAATACAATGAGATTTTAAGTATGACGGATTAAATTAATTATCAATATAAATTGTGAATATAAAATTGATTAGAATTAAAAAAAAAATTTATAAAGATAGAAATATATGGGAGAGTTAATTGATCAATAGGGTGAAGTAAAAATTAGGTGACGTAAAGACAGCATGAGCCATTCTACACAATATAATACTCTATATGGAGGTCCGCACCTTGAATCTCCCTCGCACGACGTCACGACGCCTCGGAGGCAAACTTTTAAGGTTAACGGAGTTATTCACAGCCGAAATGTTATACAGATATGTGATCTACTCAGTCTTTCCCGCGGACAATAATTGGGCGACGTGACATGTCTCACCAGAGACAATTTCTCCAGACAACACAAAGAAAAACTGAACCTTAAATGAATATTAAAACAAATTCTCAAAAAATAAGTGGTAAAAAAAAAATCTAGAAAAAACTCTCAAGTAGACACATATACAAGGGCCATTCGGCAACATCGTCCTCAGAACTAATAAATATTGTCTTTGTAATTACAGAATAAATTATAATTATAAGCAAAGAGCTCTCGCTTACATATGACAATATTCATATAAAAAGATTGATGCTAAAAAAGTATGAGAACTAGAGGTTAGAGAGAAATATAACTATTATTACTGTTGGCAAAAAGAAGATATAGGTTAGTTTAAATATTAAAATACCTTTAAAAAGTCTTATATATAAATGATAACTTAATCATCTCATCTGACGTTTCTCCTCCACCTTATTGTTCTTATCTATTAATATATGATTATAAATAAGGACCTAGTTCATTGACCTACATTTACAATAATAGTGTTGAAATATTAAGAGTAAGTTTTGGAATACGAACAAGGACTTAAAAAGGTTTGGATGATCACAGGAGAGATAGACTACCACAACCACAGAAAGAATAACACTTCAAAGCGTGTGATAATCCATTTAAGAAATGCAATACAAGAACAATACAGGTAAATGATGTAATTGGTGTATAAAAGAACCTTCTAAATACTTAGAACAAGACACATATCAGCAGTTACCAAAAAACTAAATAAAATAATCCATGCTAATACTTATACCTTAACGTATCATATTTAAACGATACTCTCACTAAAATAGCTTTTTAAGTCATGTATAACAAAATTAACATAGAAGTAACGACAACCTCAAAGCTATTATAGATTACCCTTCCAAGACAGAAATCACTAACATTATCACCTAAATATCACCTGTATAATTCCCCATTAAAAATCTCACTTAGTATAGAGCTAAATAATATAGCGGCGTTCTGCACTTTACATCATATTATTATCTCATAAAATAGAGGTAAACACAAGATTATTAATATACAATCAATAGATCATAGATATAAAAAATTGAAATCATATAATAGAGTACATAATAGGAGAAAATATAATCAGTTACTGCACTGTTTACCATCACTAGCCTAGTTGTCACTAATAACATAGAATTCTTAATTAGTCATGAGTGAACTGTACACAGATATAGCTTGTATGTAGTCCTACCCATACCTCACCTATGTATATATATAGTCTATATTATATAGTTATAGATACACTTGCATAAATATACAATATTACTCACTGAATATATTCAAAAGCCATATTACTTGTTAAGCTATTATAGATATTAATAATGAATAATATTACTCCATCTGTGGCTCCTGGAGAAGAAAAGTACTTATCCACTTAATATCTCTACTCATAGTAAGCTATGTACATTTCCATACTGTCCATACCTCTCGTAATATCATATTACTATCTCTTCTTGTCATAATTGTCTTAAGTAATTCTTTCAAAATTATCACAAAAGTAAAATAATAATATAACTTTATGAATATAAACCGTATTATTAGTCACATTAGTATTCTTAACTAGACATCTTTATTTATTTCGTATTAACTTCCTTATCTTGCGTTTAGTATGATAATTTACTCTCGGTAACTTGCACTACGTTTACCTCTAATTTTATACTTATTTAATTTACTTCAGTCTCATTCTAATTTGAAAATAGTAATATATTAAATTTGTCATGCACTTGTGAAATAGCGTAAGAATTATGAGTGAGATATTTATTGGAAGACCTTCTGAGACCTACTTAATAAGACTATATGACCTTGTGTGACTAATAGCAAATACACTGTAAAGATAACAGGAAAGAAGACCTTAGTCTAATATAGAGTAGTCAACCATATCTCCCATATATTACAACAATCTCACATATATATTAGGTATATATTAAATAATTTTAGTTCTCTACTAAGATCATAAGTTATTCATTGTTGTTACGATTTTTACTATTCGGCATTTAGAAGAACAGATTTATATCTCATGAACCCTCATCCTTGAGATTATTCAGATTTCCCACTATAGTATCTCTGACCCTTAAATGAGACAAATAACGACTGTATATGAAAGAAATAATTATTATTACAGTATGCAAATGACATTTGATTGAAACTAATATAGTGAGCAGAAACATTTGATGTGTGGCATCTAGTTATCAAGGAGATTAAATACCTAATATAATGAACGTAGAAATTCAGCCGAAGACTATGACAACCTAGCAATATAGATTTACACGAGAGAAACTCGATTTGTCTCCTCAGCTAGACGAAATAATTGAAGAAAGAGAATATAGAATTAAAGTTAGACTAGAGTAATATTATCTCTCCTCAGCGCGTTACAAGTGTTATCTCTGGAATCTGTAAAAGGAGCACATGTTGTATGGATAGTAAATGCATAGGTGCTTCTATGCCGGTACCTCATAATATTTTATAGCAGGGCTGCGCTGGTCTTAAAGACAACTAGAAGTCCCAAAAACACACTTTAAACCAATAATTGATTATTAGCATATCACTTGTAGTCACAATCAGTCTCAATCTTATTTATATATATTCTGCTCTCATTTCCAATTTGTGAAACAATACATACTGATACATATATACCATTATACACACTAGTTGAACACATTAATAAAGCTATTCTCTAAACACGTCCGCTACTATACAGTAAGCACACTATTGCTTGCAAATATCATACCTAAAAATGTAAATATATACCACTCAAATAGCTAATCCCCTTTTTGCCACAACATTAAATATTAGATATCTATGTCTGCACACAGCGTCTTTATTCCCAAATCTGACTACATATTAAGAAGAAAACATATTTCACTATATATCCGACTATCGGGTGGGTAGATACTATATTTTTGGGAAGTGACGAAACATCACCCAGTGACAACAAAGGGAGCGCACCACCGCGTATATATGGTGATTGTTACTCAGGTCTATTATAACTGACCTACTTACACTCGTATGTAATTCACCTCATCTTATTATATATTGGTAAGACGTGTAGTTAGTAGCTCAGTAGTTATGTAATATATACTATATTCTACCTAAGTGCGACTGATAATAAATAGTTATAGCTAGAGCGCTGTTCTTGTAAGTAATTTACACAATATTATATAGAAATCTCACACCATTTTTTATATGATATATAAGTGTGAACAACGCATAGCAGGTGAGACTGGCGTTTTTTTCACCCTATTATATGAAGAGCGGGCGAGAGTGAGTACCTCTCTGACCACAGGGAGCATCAATCACGATGTGCCGATAAACAATCCAAGCGCTAATTTTTCTTTCACATTTTGACATCTATATATATTATCCTGATAATTTAACACAAAGAGTCGTATTTATATTGAGATGCGTGATGTGCTGCACCTCAGAACTGGTCGAAGCAGACTGTCTCAGCATTAGCAATCATAATACTGCAAACTCGCACTACCCAAGACGATGTAAATACTTCAGGACGCTAACGTCGATTAAACTCCCCTGTTAGTAATTTTTGTTGAGAGGCTACTTTGAGTTATGATAGTCTTTGTAGTTGTTGGCTGTGCATTTATGTCAAGAATCTATGTTGGGTATCGAGGGGGGGATAGAAATGAAGATTATTTTATTTATTAATTTCAATACCGAACACTTTAGATATTGTGAAGAGCAATGAATTATTTTCGTTTCTTTAGCTTCATTATTATTTTTTGTTTGTTAGTTTAATATTGAGAGATGTGAATTTACGAGTTTCACATGCAAGAGATCCTACAATGATGTTAAGTTTAGTCCAAGACGTATCATTTGGAAAAGACTTACTGTTAATGTTTTCTGATAGGCGCTAGTCTTAAGTTAGTATATAGTCTCTTAGGTAGAATAAGAATAATGTTTCTGTTCGGCCTCAGGTTTGTCTAGATATTGGAACAGGTATTTTTCATTCATTCAGAGTTAATCAGGCATGAAAACAATGACGACACGAAAAATACCAGCACCCCACAGACAAAAGATCCAGCAGAGCGTACAGAAGAATGACTCAGAACAAAACCTAACGTAATTCCGAGAAATAGTCTCTCCTAAATTAACAATCTAACATGACAACTCTCAAAGAACGGGACAAAAGATCCGTCCAGCGATGCCAAGAATAGATATATAAAAATACGTAAACGTTTATCATAAGAGGGGTGAAGCCTGAGACTAGCCAACTACGAGACCACCTACCATACAAGTAGATATTAGATGACAAACTATATATAGTATATATAGTAGTAAGCTGAAGTGAAATTCTAGGTAAACAATATATAAGCACGTGTTATTTAGATAGGGTAGTAACTAAAAGAGTAAAAGTATCTCACATAAGCGGGGGGAGTAAAAGTGTACCCTCACACTAAAGTAGATCAAAGACTGCCTCTCCGCGAAGCAGCCATTAGCGGCTCAAAGTTACAATATGTTATAAAGTAAGCCCTCTAAATATCGGTAATTGAGTCAAGGGCCTCACACAAACCTTAATGTACAGAACCAACAAACTTTAAGAAATATATAACAATAACTATATAATTAAAGAATTGATAACTTACTAGTAATGATCATCTAATTCCAGCACAAGCACATAGTTCAGTGAAATAATTACGTGACCATTAATAAATATTGCAGTCAGACAAGGCAACTCAAAGACATAAGTAATAACAATACACGAATATAAATAACTACATAACTAACAAGAATAGAAAACGATAAGAAGGTGAAAAGACTATAGCTACCTAATAGAATAGACGAGATTTAGCATAATCAGAGACAGCAAACATACTAAAAACAGAGTTAAATATAGGAATAATGGATATACCGTATATAGAATAACCGGGTCCGTGGTGACGTCAATGAACATAATTAATGAATAAAGGCCGGAGAAAACAGTTTAAAGGCAATAACCGAGTGTATAAAGCTCACCACCAAGAGCCAATACTACATACTAGATGTTGTTATGAACACCTACTACCGTAATAAGTTTGCAGGATATTCAGCTGAGGGTTAGCATACCCGGTAAAGTATAATAGAAAAATCCCCTATATTGCCAATACACCTATTATCATATAATAATAACAGAGTGAGGGGGATATAATCAGCATAGGATTATAAAATACTTTATAGTGTAGTATATAGCTACATAATACACCGTGTAACCGAGTCTAGGTAGGTGACCTTAGTAATATATATATACATATATATTCTTGCTTTGCTATGAATCAAGAAGTTCTTAATTTTAGAACTTTTGCTCCACAACAGCCGCAAACAAAACATCGTATATATATATATAATCCGTAATTCACAATTGCCTAAAGAAGATATATATATAACTCATAGTAATATATGTTCAAGACCGGTCTCACGTAGGGTTATATAATACAGTACTTAGGCAATCACCCTCAATAAATAACTTTACCTATTTAGGGATCTCATAATTATATATAGAACCTCCTCACATATATAACGTAATGGACCTAGTGTATAGTATAAAGTAATAAAGGAAAGTTACCCCTATACAATACTACATTTGGTGGTAACCATTATCCAGAGGCCCAAAAAACAATAAATAGTTACACACTAATATGTAAACAGCAGAGAACCATTTTATTATTATGAAGATAATATAATAAGAATATTTCCTCATAGTAAGGGATAGAACAAGCACTATGTAGGACATAGTAAGTAGATATAAATTTAACACAGGAGATGATAAGAGTAAAATAGTGTAATTTAACTATAAATACCAAATAATTATATAAAATATGTGAAATATAACAGAGACCAAATTATCACCTAAATAAGTAAACTCACCATAGGACACTCAAATAATAATATTGTGTGAAAGCGGTTATATATAGCATGACAAATAAAAAAAATAAAATAGATAGAGTAAATAAAAGAACATAAAAAAAATAAACATAATAAAGATTAGCATAGCTGTGTTGTTCACGAGTTTAGTATAAACGCGATGTACCACCTAATATAGAAGCTGAAATGAGAGAAACTAACATCGAATAGCCGCAAGGTATCACTATAATAACAGGGACTAATATATCACTAAGCGCATAAAAAAATAATTAGAAAAACAAATAAAAAGGTCAAGCATAATAATACAATATTACCCCGTAGTCACCCCAGGGTATCAGAAAAAGAAGAATTTGATCTATGCAATGTTAGGATATATAGATTATTAACGTAAGTAAAAAAGCACCAAAAGAATATATAGTACAAGCTCACAATAACGATATTTAAATCATGACTAGGTAATGGGAGAAAGAAATATGTACACACCATATTAATACGATCAAATATATATTAACGACCTCAATATAAGAGTAATATAAATATTAGTATGTAAATAAATAATACCGCTACAATACTACTCACTATACTTACACTATGTATTTGAGTAGAGAGGCCGTATTGGCGGTATAATAAAATAACCTATACCCATACTTATTTTCACCAAAACTATTTAGTATATATATCATTTATGAGTATAATATTCTGTGTAACAATAGTACCTCGTACTAAAATAGGATAATATTGAATATATATATATAATATATATATATATTTAGTGATAAACTTAGATAGTATAGCACTTAGTACTTAATATGCAAACATTAGTAGTATGTTGAAAAACAGCGAAAGCCTTCCTAAAAAATACTATAGTATAATCGGCCTTAAAAAAACAGAGATACAAATTTTCATAACACGCTGAAACGCTCTCAGGATAAAAAACATAATGATACGACAGTAAGTATATATCTATAAAAAAAATTGTCCACCCTGATGTTACTAGTTTGCAACCCATACTACAGGTGTACACACAGGGCTCCGAGACTGAAACCTTTCTCATATCAGCATATTATCTCTTCTGCGCTGGGCACGTAGATGGTAACTGTAACATAGTCGCGCGCACATCCTCCATTAAAAAATTCAAAGAATAATAGCTAGCACTAATAAAAAATTATAGGCTTACATAAATTTATGATATGCAAACCTGAATAAATTACAACTTAATAGTTCTATAGAATAGATATCTAAACTAGATACAGATACGTAAAGAGCGCTAAAAACAGAATATATAACATATCAACCTACATATACTATATGTATCATTATCTATATATCATATTAGCAACGTCAACACAATACTAAGCCTTAGTAATAATATCCGTATCCTGGATAATCCGGTATGATCATCTTTGCACAATCCAAGTCGGTATGTGGATATATGGTATCAGCGTAATAATTACCACACCTAGATAAAATAAAGCAATAATACATCACTAATAGTTTAAGTACAACAACTGTATAAAATAAGTAATATAGTATACAGGAAAATGAAGGTAGACTATGTATATATATTTTTTATTGTAGAAACCTGCTAATGAGGAACAATAGTCATTGAGATTATGCTTATATATACCAGACAACCTATAGAAACTAATTTTACGAGTATCATTAGTATATATAGCTCGGGTACTCCACTTGGAAAAATAAAGACATGAACGATGTGACGAACAGCCCTAAGGGAAAAAATAGCGACGCTCAGTATAGTATTCACTATATAATACATCTCAATTATAACCTAGGAGTCCAAAAATAAAGATTATGTCAAAGACCATCTCACGTATATAGGAATTTGATCATGAAGATAAAAAGCTCACACTACTCACTCACACATGAGTCTACTTATGTTTCTCAAGCACGGATGGGGATGGTCATAGGTAACTATAGCAGGAAAAGAAACAGGAAGTCCAAATCATTGAGAATCGGATCATAAATATCAGAACAACTAGGTAGAGACCGATACTAGAGATAAAAGAACCTGAGCATATATAATACAAATAGATATATAGTAACATAAGTAGGAAACGGTACGTACACAAGCACTAATGACGCTCAACTCATAAACTATAGGTATCACCAGACTCACCAATATACACAAGTATATAAGGTGAAATAGTGATGTAGTATGACAGCCAACACAAGGAGAAATGTGGCGAAAATCTAATTAATTAAGAAAAGTAGGACGATCGGTGTATGGGAGGCACATAATCTGCGACCCCCTACCAGAATAGCGATGCTACACATCATTGACATAAATAATAAATTCAGTCGAGTGATCTCAAAATGAGTAAAAGTCAATGGTAGTGTCAAGTAGATTGCATGGTTGGGAAGATTAGATACGCTGAAGAATCATATTGCGGCCTGCGAGGTTTGGCAGTTCCTAACCATAATCAATCAGTGTATGACGGTGCAAAGAAAAAATGCAACATGAGATCTCGGAATACACTGCGCACATACCGGACCGAGGCTTGCGAAAAAGTAACACAAGCCCAACGATTTGCTCACAAGATATCTACATCAGCTACGGTGCAAATACAGACCATTAGTCTCACGGAGTTCATCCAGCCGGGAGACCTCTTAGTTTTATAAAGAGAATTAGTATTAGTGTTGTAGTGTTAGAACAAAATTTCAAAGATTTAAAAACTAAAATGATGCGCACATATCTAATGGAAATAACAGCTAAAAGCCTTAAATTATATTGCAAAGGGACGTAAGTAGCAACTCCAAACACGAATTAGTGAAAAAATTATAGTTTCATATTTATTTTATTGTATGTAAAAGAGTTTATATATATATAAAATCGAAATATAGGAAATTATTATCTTATGATAATAAATTATAGCAAGCAAGTAGATTTTTCACTGTCTTAGTTGACCATTTCTACACAGAAAAACATTGAAGTGTACACTATGTATGTTTTAAAAATAACAATATATACAGTCTATTATAAATATCACATATGATCATGCCACTCCAACAAAAACAGAATAGAATACAGACTTTTAGATTCAAAATAACTCATAAAAATAATGTCAAATAACAAAATTATAAGGTGAAAATGCAACAAATTATGTATTAAAATTCCCTAACAACTACTAAAACCAATATCAATATAACTTCACACACATAAAAAACTATATAAAAAGTATGATATTAATACTATTGCTTAATTCTTATAATTCACTCACAAGATTGCTTTTTAAGTTTTTCTACTACAAGAATAGATACTCTACTTCACTCATAACATATTAATAATTAGTAGATACATATTTTTATCATAAATATAATTATGATGTAAGCTGCATACCACAATAAGAAATAGTATCCAGGATAAAGGATAACTCCAAAAGCATAGGCAATACACTCGGAGATTTGGTACCATCCTGCCAATAAAGTAGACCAGCTTACGCCTGGAACTTAAAAGTATAACGATAAAATATGATTATATACCCGATACGAATAAATAGTATAAGTGAAACATAACATAACATAACGAAACTAACTAATGAACTCATACCAATAAACTATAATATACAATCGAATGGACTAATAACGTTAGTAATAATACCTACCCCCGCTAACATATAGATAGTAATTATAAATAAAATTATAGTACAGAAAGAATAAATACATAAATAAAAATATAGTAAAGAGAAGGGCCAAAGAGGCTGATCAAGCAGACCACGCAGGCAAAGAAACTACATATGACATCATACGTAGGGAGAATATATGAGGTAAAAAAGAGAGCTATAATAAAGTTACAGCATAAACTTAGTGAAGCCTAGCCACTAAAAGCTAAGTTGGGGTAGTAATACGTAAGAGCAATGCGAATATGCGGTCACCCTAGTAAGTAACAGCAAAGTAAAGGAAACCAGTCCTATAGGGAAAGGACACTCACATAAAAGAAAGGCCTAGCAAAAAATACTGCGAGATATACATAATGATAATTGAAATTTTCTAGAAATGAACGTAATATAGAGTTGAGTGAGTTATTAAACCCATATAAAGTAAAATAAGATCCTAGATTTTCATAGCAGGAGAGAAACGAGTTGCAAACAAAGAGTGGAGTATGATAATGTCTAAAACTTTGGGTTACTTTTCAATAGTTAGTGTGGTCACATATCGAATTCGGGTATGAAAGAAGTTAGAAAAGATGCGTGTAAGAACAACAAAAGAAGGACGGAGGGAGAACCGAAATGAGAAAGGTCCGGCCAAAAAATAAAGACAGGAAGAAGATGGCTAAATATTTTAATAAATTATTAGATGGAGATTAGGTGGAAGATTTGGGGTGATTGAAAAAATAAAAGACTATTGGTGATTGAGAAGAATTTTAGATACATTTTAGATAGCGAGAATTGAGAAAGGATATGCAAGAACGATTTAGAATATAGACGAAGGACTATTAAATGGGTGAGTCATATACCGAGGTGTGTAAAAGGAGGGGTTTGAAAGTAAAGTAATGAGGAGCCAGGTTATGTTTGTGAGTGAGGCACAGTCCCCAGTGTGAAGTCTATTTAGATGTGCGCAGCTGAACAAACCATCTGTTTGTTGTTCACCTGTGTAATTCTATAGTAGTGGACTATGTCGGGGTGACAATAGGAATGTGACAGATCTAAAGTTCACAGATGTTTGCAGACAATGAGACAACTCGTTAGGATTACGTAGCATAGTGTGAAAAGAATGACAAGAAATAGAAGAGAGAAAAAAGAAAAATGAAGATTAGTAATATAGTAGGTATGTGTGTGGAGCTGAAGAGAAGGAGAGTAAATACATAGAGATGATATCAAATTAAACTATGTTAAGAATTAGTTTGGTCATCGTGAAAGCATAAATGATAGATACAAGTGCTAGTAACGCACACATGCCCCATTTGAGGTTGAATAGAAGGATACTCCGTGCTGCTGGCACATCAAACAGAAGGCTTGAGATACCGAAAAAGAAGAAAGTGAGTTGAGTCTCCAGATAAGAATGAGGAATGTCTCGCAAACAGAGACACAGTGGAGTTATCGCAGATTGCCCGAGACCAAGAAACAAGTACCTAGAAGGCCCTGAGGAAGAGGAATTCACAGCGGTTGTTTCTGAAGAGTTTTATGATAGTGGCACCATAGCAAATAAGAAACCCATACACTTGAGTGGATATATACAATACTAAGGATGTAGTAGCACAGAAACACAGCAGACCAGCGCAAATCATGCAAGCTGCATAGAGTGGTCAAGATTGTCTGGACTCCGACAAGATTTTTAGATGACAATTCTCCAAATTCATTCCATAACTTTATCTTTTCCGATGCATTACCACAACGCTTCATTACTTAGAGTGTTATATAAGAGATTGAGATAGAAGACAATAGTACAACAATAATAAAAAATGTAGGTATATAAATAGAAGAAAAGAGATTAAGACGGATACAAAAAGAAGAAGTATAGTAAAGTAACAATATAAGATATAGACTAAGGAAGATAAATAGAAAAGAAAATATATAGTATTAGATATTATATAAAAACTAAGAATATAATAACTTAGAAATAAGGATAAATAAGTAAGATGGAAGACCAATAAAAAGCAGCCTGAGTTAGTCCCTCTCCGCTTAACATACCCAAACAAATAGAAAAAGAAAAGGAGGGGTGATCACATCATATTCTTAGTAAAGAAAAATATAAAAGGTAAAATAAATCATTAAAAAAGAAAAAATAATAAAAAAAATAGATAAAGATAATATAAAGGTGATGTATATATATTAATTACAAGTAATTAGATAAAGATAAAAGTAAGTGGTAGGTTGTATGTAGGGTTACGGCAAGCCGTAGGTAAGCTATACTACGCTTATTAGGTAGAGTAAGAGAATACCTATATGACTACTATACGGATGAGGACTCACTATATATAACCAGTATGTAATATAAATTTGGGGTTTGCATTAAGCGTACCGGCGTATATATACAACACCAGTATAGTATAATACTAATGCACTAATAAGAATACATAATAAGGCTAGTTAGTAAAACAAATACGGCATAGATGTTGGGGCACATATATACCATGATAATACATAACCTATCACGAGCCTTCAGATAGACACTAAGAACCGGTAAGCAATAGCATTAAGAACAACGCAATCGCCTACAGTAGCTAATAGACGAAGGGCGCGTAAGTACGTACCAATATGATATATAACTTGAGAATAAATTAGTCCATTGAGAGGAAATATATCCACAAATAATGATCAGTACATATATATACATATTTAGCCAGCCTCACCGTTGAGTAAAGATCGGAAGATAATTAGATAGGTATTACTACATTCGAGTAATTCGGTGTTGTTCCCTACTAACAGCATAATAGATAATATATAAAGTAGTAGATTGAGTTTCCATCAACCATTTATCCTGGTGACTCCTTTCATGAAGAATAAGAAATTGAGTGGAAGGGAGTGTTCATGAATATATTATGTACAATAGTACGTACTGGAATTTATCTCACAGATTAAAAACCAACTAAAATAGACTGCATAAGAGGCGGTCCGCTAGACTTATGATATATATATAGTAGTAATAATCCAAACAGTGATAAAATAAGCATAAATATAGTTAAGTGATTAATAATTATAAGTAATATACACAGATATAGTATATAGAATAATAACAGCTTTAGTATGCGTATTGGTAGACGTATATACTTACTAAGCCATAACCTAATACCCTATTAAGTAAAACATACAATAAAGTTACTTAAAGGAGATACTAAAATATATAGTAATGACCCCAACCATAGCTCCACATTTGGACAGGTGGCTATTCGCAGGAGAAGAGAGGTCGAATAATGAAGAGGTGCTCCGGTGTTATAATAAGTAATTAGAGTACCTCACATAATAATAAAAAGCACTAGCTACCTCATAAGAATAGGTTAAGTACAAGAATAAGTAGAAAGATATATAAAGCCTATTGAATATTTAGAAGATTTCGCTGGTACATGATGTTGCTTTGAGATAAAATTTAAAGTAGAATAATTAATATATATAAGGGTAGAAATAAATAAAGATTAGTGAGTAAAGTAAATGTGAAGTATGAAAAGTAAGAAATAATCACAATAACTAATTATAATATTGAGTATATATATATAAAAGAGTTAGAGTCATACATATATATATATTTTGGATTTCACAGTCACAGTAATAATAAACCACACATATCCAATTGCCGGAGTATACGCGAGGCAGGTAAATAACACCGTTATACCTATAACTAGTCGAATCATACAGCTATGCCCAATAAATCATATCTAGATATAACAAATCGTATACGTATATATACTAGATGTAGTAATACGAGTCTACCTACGCCAGTATAAATTTAATACAACAAAGCCAAGGCAGGAGGCTTGCGGAAATAGTGAGTAATGCAGTCACATATACCTAAAAGTATCATGACTATGCATTACTGTTGCGTACTTCTACCATACTAGCGGATTTAAAAGCACATTTTCTTATTATTAACCCTATTTACACTCTTCAATTGTACAAGCTTTTCCACATGATAAATATGCCGCATCTACTATATATATATGATGAGTATAATTTATATTACTCACTAGCTATGATAAGTATAATAGCATATAAATACTAAGAAGGAATTAGCGTGTATACAGAAATGGATTTCACTAGTAAATAATAATAAATGCACAATATATTCAATATATATTAATAGTTATACTTAAAATAAGTGAAACTAACCTACAATATATATATAGTAGTAAAGAAGAGACGGAGGGTTATGGGATAGGTTAATGAAAAAGAACTGTATATATTATATAGTATTATAGTAGTGAGGTTATATGGAGGGAATAAAGAAAGCTTTTATAAGTAGGTATATATAATATCGAACCAAATAAAATAGAAGTAGAAAAAAAAATTATATATAGGCATATATATATATTAGAATTAGTAGGAAATTATTAAATAATAAAAATATACATGGGTGATTATATATTAGATATATAATCAGATATAATCAATTAGTATATACGTCTCATAATGAGACATACTAAATATGCGAGGAAAGAGAGGTGTCGATTAAGCACTCGCTCATAAATACAATAAATATTATATAATGGTATAAAATGTTCTTATATGAATAGTTGAAAATACTACTAAAAAATTCATAGTGAAAATTTACAATAAAAAGAATAGTGAGTGAAGTAAAACTAAAGCAAAGTTATAGTAGTAACGAGCCAAACTAAAGACTCGTAGACAGATGGCCGATAGGAAAAGTATTAATAAGAATAATAGATGAAAATAAAGAAGTGTATAGACACAGAAATAAACATAAATAAATATATTGAATAAATAGGAAAAAAAAAATACATAGGAAATAGTGAATATATATATAAATGTTAAGAATAAAATAAGGGTAAGGTATAAAATAATAATACTCATAGTAAATAAAAAGGGTAAAGCTACTAGTAAAATAAGTGGAGCTTGACTGTCATATAATTTACCACTATCATTAATACCAACATAGATCAGTATTATAATCAGAAGCAACAATATAAATAATAATTACTATAGGTGATAGAGGGTTAATCTTCACAACGAGAGATAGAGGACCCGTTATAATAACCTATAGCTCACTCACGGGAACTCAACGGGACGAGGAATAGTAAAGGTCATCACAAAGATAGAATAAAATGAAATAATAGGGGCGCGTATAGTATAACTAATGAGTAAGATTATATAAACGGTAGCTAATTATATGAGATACCTAAATACCTCAAACTGCACCTACACCAAGACCTACATGGAAGGGGGGGTGGAAAGAAAGAGTATGGGGGTGGAAATAAACCAATAGAATAAAGGGCGACGTGTCATATATATACCAGTATGCAAACACAAAGCTATATGGCGTATGTCGAAAAAATGAGCTGAAAAAAGTTATGATAGACAAGATATATATAGAGAGTTATATATATAGTACTATGTGCTAGTATATTCTAGTAAATAGATAAGAAGTAAGAAGAAAGCGGTCAATAGATAGATAATAGAGAAAATCGATTTATAGCCACTATTGTAATAAAAAATATAATATAAGAAGTAAGTATAACGGGGTATGTAGGTGAACATAAGAAAGCAGCGGCGTACAATCAATATAACAGATAGCAGGAAGAATATATACCGTATGGGTGAAGAAACAAGAGACGTAAGTATAAGCTAAGAAAAGATATAGAGTATAGAAATGACGAAAGGGTGTGAATAAAGGGTAAGTTACTCAACTAACATAATGGCGAACCTAATATATAGTAAATAGGTGATAGAAACAGAGTATATAGGAAGATAGTGGAAAGGAGGGTATAGTAGATAATAAAGCTAAAACCATGAGTTTACCAGTCTCATGTAGGGCTTTCACCACTTCTAGCCTAAGATATAAAATAGACAGCTATATGTTAGCTTCCTACTCTGCCCGAGAACTGTCTTAGTATCGTAAGCAACTCCTAGAAAAATATTTCTTGCTCAATGGAGTTACTGAGCAGCAGTTCTTAGAGCATACACATCAACAATAAGTTTCACCTCTCCATTTCAAGACCACACACTAGCAAAAATCTTTCTATTCCAGTTTGGATCGACCAATCAGCTTATCAAAATTGCAAAGCTGCGTCCAGAGAGATCGTGTTCAATAAGCGATGCATTAATTTATCAATAGTACTACAGCCACTCTTTCAAGCGACACGACAGAAAAAAGAATAAGGAGGAAAACATAGTTCGCTAGCCACTCCCAGCAGCGTAGTAGTACTAAACATATCCATAATAAAATATAATCGGAAGCCTTCAGAAGTAATAAGAGGAGCTCAGTAATAATTAAAGGAGTAAATAGCACGCGCGCACGGAAAGAACACAAAGAATGTATGAAGAGTGACATACTCAATACAGCCCGGCGCCGTCAAAATAAGGTATATACCTATGAGTACAATCACAATCAAGATATATACATACACACTTATAATATATGATGAAGGTATAGTCATATAATATACAGGCCTCTATGATGACTAATAACTAGTAGTATTTTGCAGCTTAGTCCGTCAGAGGAGTGAATCACGAGAGTAGGACGACGAAAATTAAATATATCACTGAAGCGAATCTTATTTTGAAAAAAACGCACCTATCCACCTCAAGTGATCACATATTACAAATTGCGTCTATCAGCGAAGAATACACTTGGAAGCATGCGCATCAAATATATAACATCTCTTCCTTACGCTATCGCGAGTAACACGATTAAGTGTGTTTGATATGCAGCTTCTCAAATCTTAAGCATTATAATATTTAATCATTAATACCCCTTTATTGTGATGCATAAATTGATCTAAGTCCAATTTTTGCACAACACCGCTTGACTCTACACCTATTCATTGAGTCCACACAGGCATCCAATAATAAGTTATAAACTTACTGTAAATAATTTTCAGGATACATTATTCAAAAATACAAGGAATAGCCTCATCCCACACTCAGACCCTCATGCCCTTCTTTATTTATTACGACTTCATTTATTTATTTTGTTTGAGTATTTTGAGATTGATTTTTATTTACAGCATTATAATTCTTAAACACTTAATATGAGTTATATAATATAGTATTTTTGTATAAGCTAAAATCAATAAGCATAAACCACCACTACACCTTTCTCTAGACTTTATTGATATAACACGACAGAAATATAGTGTATTATATGAAACTAAATCTTGCACAGTAATAAGTATGAACTGGTATCTCCAAATAAAAACCTGTCATCACTATCACATAATTAGGTATATTATCATAATATAAATCCACCACATGCATAAAAGCGTAATAACTCCCATCCACATCACATTAGTTGATAATCAAATAATAGGTAAAGTAGGTATGAGAAGAATAAAATCAAAACTAAGCGCTGCCTTCCCCCCCCAACAGTAAACCCCAAAACTGCTCATTTGGTTCTGAATATATTTTGTATGAATATATTAAATACATAAATTAAGAATTATAAATTATATCATAAAATTTAATATATAAGATATAAATTAAATATATTAATATTATATAGATATATATATATAATATAATTATATATATAAAATAATAATAGTATATATATAATATATATATTAATATATAATCATATATATTATATATAAATATAAATGGGTACATTACATTTTTTATTAATAACGGTATATATATATATATATATTATAATAAAAAAAATAAAATATGAAAATTCAGTGTGCATTATAATTATGTACAACAGTATGACTACTGAATTCTATAAGTAGAAAATAGAGAGAGCTAAAATACTATAAATATAATATTTATGAGGTAAATAATTAAGAATTTGCATGGATAAAAAATAATTGTATGATGTTAGCGTAAAGAATACAAAGCAGGACACTCATATGTTCTAAGCTATCTTTTACATGGATGATATTATCTTTCATAAAATTTAGAAATAAATATAAATAAAAAAGAAAGTATATAATATATTAAGTAAGACAATTCAAAATATACAATTTAAAGTTATTAGTAATAGTAAATATAACTATAAGTCTATTGCATAATTTACAGAAAAGCACAATACTCTAGTATTAATAGTAAAAAAATTTAGATAATAATAATTGTATAATAGCTATGTTATAGATATAGATTATGAGAGAATATATAAAAAGCACAGCCACGCACAGGCGGTATAAAGCTCACTCACCCCACGAAAGAAAGGCGAGCTAATAAACTACAAAATCATTAATAAATACAAAAATAATTTGAATATGATAATACATGGCAAATATATTTCATGCATAGACTCAATAACTATATTAATATAGTATTAAGAGCCCGATATCAAATGCCAGGAAACGCAGTAAAGCATAGCTAACAGAATGTACAATAAATCAGTGATAGGTATACAGTACGTAGGAATAGTAATAAGGGTATGATGAATTTATATAAAAACGAAATGTAGTAATGTGCGTGTACTACACTATCACATGGACAGGGAGTCTAGGATAGAAGAAGGTACATTAAAAGTAATATATAATTCACATAAACTATATATATACCATAATAAAGAAGGGAATAAAGAAAAAAAGATAAGTTGAAAAGGTACCATAACATAGTGCTGAAAATGCTCACAGGCATAAAAGGCCTAATACTGAGAAGAGCTATAATATTAACATAATCACTGATAAAAGGTTTAGATAAACTATATAAGAAATAAGAGATGATAAAATAAGTAAGACTATGCATACACATAAGTGTGCATGAACTTGTCATAACGTACATTAAAGCAAATGTGTTGATAATAGACAACAAATATAGGTAATTATTGGCTAGTAATTATTATAATAATATATTTATACATAATAGTTTATAAAAGATAAGGAAAAAAAAAACAAACTTACAATAAAAAGCAATAATAAAATATAATAATATATATATAAGAAAATGATGTAAATACAAAAGATATAAACACCCATATAAACATAGTAAATTATCAATTCTTCAGAAATTCAAGAATTAATATAGATGTACACGAGAATCAATAAAGATATTAATATAAACTAGATACTAAGAAAAAATAAATAGTAAAGCATATTATAAATAAAATAACAGTTTACTGATAATAGTGGAAAAGTAGGAGACTAATATACTATAATAACAAAACCGGAAAACGACGAGAAAAACAGCATATGTATAGTGCACTTAGTGAACCGGAACCTAGAGGTAATAATAGAGAAGATAATATATATAATATATATTAAATAATATAATATATATTATATATTAAATATAAAATATATAGTATAGTATATAAGAAGTTTGTCAATTTTATAAATGGATTTATTAGATTCCTTTTATGCTCAAACACGACACCATAATATTGCTACTCTCTAATTTAAATTGAAATCAAATAAATATATAAGATAATATTAAGATTATTATGTTATACATTACAGCTCTCTCTCAT
>JABUQX010080780.1:0-5000 GCA_015478945.1 Trachelipus rathkii
GTTTCTAAATTTTGTAATGTAGTAAAATTTTTAATCAGTGGCATAATAGCCTGTAATTTTAAGTGTAAGTGTATATTAATAATATTGTTTATTAGTTAAAACAGGTTTAATAAAAAATAATGAAATATATTTGTTAATTAATAATAATATACAATAATTTGAAATTTCATAATTAAAATAAAACGTAGTCAAAATTTTATAATAAGAAACCTAAAACTATGAATAAATTCTCTTTTCTGCTTTTTGATATTGCATTGTCAAGCTTTTCATATAACATTCTAATTTTTTTACATGTACACAAGGTAAAAAACTAGTTAAAAACTATTCAATAATTTTAACATTATAACTCAAAATAATTTTCTAAAAATTTTGATTTTAATATGTTAAATTAATCGTATACTCACAAATTTAAGAGTTCTAAATTCTGAGTAATGTAAAATTTATAATAAGGTAACTGTTAATTTTCTGATATAATTAAAAGTATAAAATTTTTGTTTATTAATATAACAGTGTTATTTACACACATAAACTAATTAGAAATATTTGGTGTATATCTTAATCAATAATACTAAATATTTGATAAATTATTACATATTATGAATCCCTTGAACTAATTTGATTGTAATATATCTCCACTAAAACAATAATAAATCTACTTTTCTATGTTTTATTTGATAATTTGCATTTCTCATATGAAACACTCACATTTTATTTTCTTATTCAATAATGCATGTGAAATATAACCGTTAATTAAAACTATTAACTATATAATATATTATATACAATTTTAAGATATTTTAACAAATATATCAAGATACTGTTTAAAGATTATGTTTTTAGTTCTGAGAAAAGAGGTGACCCGCTGTGTTAAGTATGTGGTCCTCTCGAAAGTCACATTTATAGCTATATTGTAATGTTGTCAATATATATCCAAAGAATTTAAAGGTTGTTTTAATTAGTGTATATGTTTATAAAAATATAATTGTTTGTATCTATAAATAACATGAGTTTATCACAAAACTATTATGAAATATATTGTGGTATATAAATATAAAAATCATAATATATTGAAATTATACATTAAAAACGGTCAATTAATAAGAACACCTATAAACTATTATAAATTTATCACATTCTTCTTGGTACTAATTTTAATAAATAGCATTTACAAATGAAACACAATTTATTTTCATAAATCTATCTTTGAAAATAATACCGTTAAAACCAACTGTATATATACAAATATAAAAGATTACCTCACTAACTCTCGCGCAAGTCTTCTGAACATATCATCAGATAAATCAAATTTGCCCTTCTGGTACTGGCAATCAACCCTAAATTTGTACTGTGCAATAATATATTATCACCACGAAAAAGCGTAAGTTTTAAGTATACAGTTCCATAATAAATATAATATTTATACTAACTTAATTAAAACATTATAGGTTTTACACAACTAATAATGTAAATAATATTAAAAAGGAATAAAATAAAAATACTTAAACAAAAAATCAAAAAAAATATAATTGGGGAAAAAATAGATCTTTTAATATGTTTTATTTATCCAAAAAAATAAAAAAAATTAAGCTAAAACGTCAATTTAAGACAATCAAATTTAAAAAACTATTTAAAATATAAATTCTCACTTTATCTGACTTTTTAGTAAAATTGCCATTTCATAACTAAAGTTATAAATATATAGATCTGATAAATTTTTCACTATGTGTACTTAAAAAATCTAACTATTAAAAACTACAATTTTATATCTGAAATTAGTATCAACTATTTTCTCACAACATATAAGTAATTAGTACCAAAAATCTAGCTTAAGTGGAATAAATATATAATCGTTATAACACCATTTGTTATAGTAGTTTATAAAACTATAAGATATTTGTTATAATGATTTGATATGAATAATATGATAGTATAGAAGGAGGACACATTGAGTGCCAATAACCAGTAATCTACTAGTTATTATTCCTCCTGCCTTTTGTTTATTAAACAAAGAGTTCTTTTCTACAAATAACTATATTGCCTGAACAAATGAGTTGTGGATCATAATTGGAGAGAAAAGACATAAATAATTCGTCAAAGAAAATATATATTTTTCTCTATAATATTTAAAAAAGACGTCATATTCTCATTAACTTCGAACATTCTCTTATCACCTAACGATTAGTATTATAAATATTTACTATTTCTGGGTATTTCTATATAAAAGGGTGTTAGCATTAAAATGAAATCTGTGATGAATGGAGTACTCTTTGATTATACTAGTGAGCTAATCGCCTTCGTGCCGGAAGGATTTGATCGCACGTTGCACACCTAAATAGTTACAGTCGTTTAAACCTAATGCAGGAGCCTACAACGCAAATGGTGCAGGTAACAATAAAACGACTTTGAATATGCTGTGTAAGTTATATTATAAATGTTCAAAAGTGAACAAATTATATAATAAATACATATGATAAAATAATAATAATAATATAATAATAATAAAATAAACATTATATATAAATAAAAAATAAAAATAAAAAAAAACTAAAAATATAAAAACATAAAAAAATAAAAAATAAAAAGAAACAAAAGAAAAAAAAAAAAATAACAATAAATACTTTAATAATATTATAATAGATAGGTAGATAATAATTAAACGTATATTCTTCATCATAATGATAATCATAATCATAATCATAATCATAACCATAATCATAATCATATCATTAGATCATTAATCATAATCATAATCATAATCATAAAATAAATAAAAATATAAATAAAAATAAAAATAAAATAAAATAATAATACTAATAACAATTAAGAAATAATAATTAATAATAAATAATAATGGCATGCCTTCGAATATAATAATGATATCGTACTGAATCCTTTATATAATAGAAAAAATATAAAATAAAGAATTAAATAGAAATAAAAATAAAAGTGTAAAATAAACATAAGAAATGAAAGAATAATAATATTAATAATTAAAAAGAATAATATCAAGGAATCCTAATATAGTGTGAATATATAGATAATTATAATATAAGTAATAATAATAATGATAATAGTTTGATTCAGTTACATTAAATTTTAATGTATAATCACTATAATAATAATAAAAATAATAATAATAATAATAATAATAATAATAATAATAATAATAATAATAATAATAATAATAATAATAATAATAATTATTATTATTATTATTATTATTATTATGTATTTATTATTTTTAGGTTATTATTATTGTTAATTATGTGTATTTTTATATGTTTTTATTATTTATTATTATTATTATTTATAAATATTATTATTATTATTGTTCATACATCATATGTTCTTAATTGACAAACAGACAATCATTCTTATTATTATTATTATTATTATTATTATTATTATTATTATTATTATTATTATTATTATTATTATTATTATTATTATTATTATTATTATTATTATTATTATTATTGATTCATTATTATTATATAATTATTATTATTATTATTGATTACTATTCTTTTTATTTTATTATTATTATTATTATTTTATTATTATTATTATTATTATATTATTATTATATTATATGTATTATTTATTAGTTAATTCATTTATTATGTTTGTGCATCATTATGTATTTATTATATTAATTGTGTTACTTTGAACATTTAATATAACATACACACATAGTCAAGTCGTTTTATTGTTACCTGCACCATTTGCGTTGTAGGCTCCTGTATTTGGTTTAAACGGCTGTAACTATTTAGGTGTTGCAGATTCGTCAAATGTTCATAGAAGGAATTGTATTCCAAATACTCCATTCTATCACAGATTTCATTTTTATACACCCGTTATGAAAACCCTATATATATATATATATTATAATATATATATTATACAGTTAAACTTTATATCTCTCGATAAAGCATATGGAATAACAATTCAATAAAACCATATTAAAGGCATCTAGGACAAAGTCTAGTTATTGACCTTTTGATCTAAAGTAAATTTTTAATTTTAACTTATTATAAATGAAATTAAATATAGAAAGGACTGTAAAAATCATAGGGAAAATAGTATGCTATAAAATAGTAAAAAAAAAAAGTAAGCTATTTCTAGACCTTCTTTACTCTGCGTAAGAATTTTTACGACCAAAAAACCAACGCTGAACTATAATTGTGTTTCAGTGCAAATCTGGAGCTTCTATGAATAGGGTGTTGTTGGTTTTAAGTCTATTATTAGCGTATTTACAAAAAACTGGTTAATACTAAAAAATATAATATATAAAAATAAGTGTAAGAAAAAGTTTTCAATTATGTTGTTAATTTTAAATTGTTTAAGTTAAGAAGTTGTTATTAGTTGTTAATTTTAAATTGTTAAGAATTTGAAGGAAAACAGTTTTCCGGACGCCATATTGGAACCACGACAATAATTATAAGGTAATGGTTTTTTTTCATTTACAAATTATATATATAGTCGTATATATTTATATAGTATATTATAGTATATTTATATACTATATATATAATATTATATATATATATATATATTAGTATATTTTATATCTATAGTATATATATATATATATAGTTATATTACACGGCAAATTAGGGTGCTTTTTTTTAGCTCAGTAATCGCAAGACACCAATGATATAAATGGACCGCGCACCGGGATATATAGAGTATAGTATTAATTAACTTTGTTATTTATATATATATATATAAATTATATATAGGCTATATTATATATATTATATATATTATATATATATATAGTATATCTATATATATATATATATTATATATATATATAATATATATATATATATATTATTTGTTAAGGTATTACACGGAAAAGTAGGGAGCTGCGAGCCGACGGGGAGCAGAAGGGGGGACGGCTTTCCATACCCCGTAGGGGAGGGGCCGAGGAACCCCCGCGACACACCCAAATACCAAAGAGCGGGGGTTCCGGAGACCCTCCCCGAAGGGGGGGA
>JABUQX010080780.1:10000-22500 GCA_015478945.1 Trachelipus rathkii
CATTCATAAAAATAGCAATATATTCAAACGAAAATTAATTGAAAGCATGTTGATCTACAATACTAAGCAACAACACATGAATATAATAGAGGGTGAAATAAAGATTGATCCCATCCTTAATAATATATTATTAACAGATAAAAAATGGAAAATCATTTTGAAAAATCTCAAAGAAGACAACCAACAAAATCAAACTTCACCCAGTCAATGATCATTCATATATCAAGAAGTTATTGCGTGTGACACCTTGATTGAATAAAGTCCTGAAAGGACAGAAAGGCCTCTCCTTCAAAAGGTTTTTCTCCCCCCCAGTCCTTTTGTTGTTTTAACAGTTTTAATTATTAATGAAATAAAATTTTGTGTTAAAGTAAATAATGTTTTAGGGGTTAAGTTTATATATCTATTATACTGCGTGTTAGCAGGTTTAAGTGATTTAAAAATGCACCCCGGTTTGTTTTGTTGTCACACGCATTGTCATATAAATTTCATTAACTTTTTAAATAACAATCCCCCTTTCCAACGATTAATATTACATTATAAGGATTGTCTTCTTAAAGCAAATAAGTCCAAATCGTACAACCAATTTCTGAAACAATGTTTGTCTGAAAAAGTGATTCCTAATAATCTTTTAAATAGTTTTCTGTCGCGTTCTCATGATTCCCCTTTCCCGATTTGGCAGGAGGAGGTGCTAAAATGTTACATAAGAGACTCTAACTTTACTAAGAATAAGCTTTTCTATGATACGAATGTTGCTTTCCGTAACTTACAATTTTACCTAAGATATAATAATTTCTCCGACCAAATTTTAAGTCAAGTCTTGGACTCTTCTCACCATTTATTGAGAATCTATATGATAACAGTGACGAGGAAGAGTGTTAATAGATTGGAAAGCATTTTTAAAAATAGTATATGGAATGAGATGGGAAACGAGGAGTTTTATGTTAATATTTCACATTGTAATTTGTCGATGGATCAAAAACTAGTACTTTCACTTGGTCCTTCATTTGGTGTAGGTTATGATGATAACTTGACGGAGTTTCTTTGGAGCATGGAAAAATTTAAAAACAATAATAATAGATTAAATATTAACTATGATCTGCTTAAAGGTTACGTACTTAATGACATTAACAATAGATCCTCTCATTTTCTTCCAAAAAGATTTACAAAAGCTCTTCACGATTTGAAAAATAACAAAAGCTTACATATTACAAGAGCTGACAAAGGAAATAAAATGGTTATTATGAATAAGTTAGATTATTCAACAAAAGCTAATCATATACTTTCAGACCTGAATGTATATTCTCCGTTAAATAAAAACCCCCTCCCATCCTAGCAAAGAATATTTAAACAAAAACTGCAAATAATATTGAAAAGATGATGAAAATTTACAAAATAATCTCTTAGTATACCTTCCCAAAATAGCAACTTTTTACGGGTTGCCGAAACTTCATAAATATAATATACCCCTACGCCCCATCATTTCTAATATAAATAATGTTACATATAAATTAGCAAAGTGGCTTAATAAGCAGTTGAGTGTTCTTGTGGGTACGATATCTTCCAGCCACATAAAAAATAGCCAGCAGTTTGTTTCATTACTTAACACTGCTCAATTGCAAAATACCAACATTTTGAGTTTTGACGTAGTATCTTTATTTACTAATGTCCCAGTCCATCTAACGCTTGATTGGTTGGAGGAATATATATCAGAAAAGAATATAAGGTTTGACATTCCTTTTAATAGTATTAAACAACTAGTAATCCTCTTAACTGAACATAACTTCTTCCATTTCGAAGGAAAATTTTATAAACAATTATCAGGTCTTCCCATGGGTTCCCCTTTGTCCCCGACCCTTAGCAATATTTTTATGGAGTTTTTTGAGAAGCGTTTCATTTTCAATCACCCAACCTATTCAGATATTTTTTGGAAAAGATATGTGGATGACGTGTTTGTTGCGTTGCCTCTTCACTTGGACCCCTACGCCCTTCTCGAACATCTCAATCATCATATTCATACGATTAAATTTACAATAGAACGTGCCACTAATGATGTTCTTCCTTTCTTGGACATTCTGATAAAAATAGATGAAAATTCAAGACCTATCACTACTGTTTATAGAAAACCTACCCACGTGGACTCCTACATAAATTGGTTTTCTGTCCATTCTTATAATACAAAATTATCAGTATTTTCTTCCCAAATCCTGAGAGCATATAGGATTTGCAGTCCCTCGGAACTAGAACAGGAACTTAAAAATATAAAGAACGTTTTTCATAAACTTCATTATCCAGAAAATACTTACTACAAAGCACTCAACATGGCAAAAAAGTCCTTTTTTAATCAACTACAGAACCCTGACTCCAACTTAGATCAAAAATTATATATTAATATACCTTCTGATAAATTTCATACCTATAAAAGTTTACTTCCCCCTAATGTGCATCCTGTGAAGAAAATTACAAATTTAAAGACACTCTTACAACAAAAAAATCGGGTTTCAGACTCCACACAGGCTCTACCCATTCCGGGAGTTTATAGCATAAAGTGCTCCTCCTGTTCCGATTTTTATATAGGGGAGTCAGTTGATGTGAAGAGGAGAATAAGTCAACATGGTTATGACTTACAAAAAGGTACCCTAAACTCAGCCCTCGTCAAACATAGAGAGAGTCTCAATCATCTTATTAACAAAAATAATCACTTGATCATACATAAAAATAGCAATATATTCAAACGAAAATTAATTGAAAGCATGTTGATCTACAATACTAAGCAACAACACATGAATATAATAGAGGGTGAAATAAAGATTGATCCCATCCTTAATAATATATTATTAACAGATAAAAAATGGAAAATCATTTTGAAAAATCTCAAAGAAGACAACCAACAAAATCAAACTTCACCCAGTCAATGATCATTCATATATCAAGAAGTTATTGCGTGTGACACTTTGATTGAATAAAGTCCTGAATAGGACAGAAAGGCCTCTCCTTCAAAGGGTTTTTCTCCCCCCCTATCCTTTTGTTGTTTTAACAGTTTTAATTATTAATGAAATAAAAATAATTTTTGTGTTAAAGTAGATAATGTTTTAGGGGTTAAGCTAATATATCTATTGTACTGCGTGTTTGCAGGTTAAAGTGATATATATATATATATATATTATATATATATATATTATATATAATAATATATATATATATATATATATATATATATATATATATATATATATATATATATATATATATATATATATATATATATATATATATATATATATAATATAGTATATATATATTTACTATATATATATATAGTATATATATTAGTATATATATATATATATATATATTTATATATATATATTGTATAGTATATATATATATATATATACTATATATTATCTATATATATATATATATATAGTATATATAGTTATATATATATATATATAATATTTATATATATATATATATATATACGTATATAAATATATAATATACATATATATTATATATATTATATATATATTATATTATATATATATAGTATATATATTATATTTATATATATATTATAGTATATATACTGAAAAAGTTTTGACTCTGTAATGATACAGAATGATTTGTGTTTGATGAGGTAATCTGAACGAAACATGATATCTAAGGTATTGACATAACTTCATCATAGACGATAATATCTGTTGTAAGTGGTATAGTGAAGGGTCGAGTTCTTGGAGGGGGTATTTCTTAGAGATTTAAGATAAAGGGTAATGAAATTATGTATATATTTTATGTCGTGCAATTATTCGTCGTAACCGAAAGTAACGTATTATAGGTGATAGCAGATAACTCGATATCTAATGGACCATTTTCTTAGAGAGTAGGTGGCTGGGGCTCCATCCACAATGAACTATCTCTATTTAAGGCGTCATATCCTTTTATTTGTATTAACCTATAAGGTAGGAGAATATTGCATTGTTCTTTATCTTGTCATCCAGCACGAATGGTTATATCGCCTTACGCCCTGTGTTTTTAGTTGATACAACAGTCAGGAATTTATATATAATATATATTATTATATATATATATATTATTAGTTATATATATAGTTTTATTTATATATATATATATATATATATATATATATTATATGATATATATATCACATAAGAATACAGAATAACTATATTCGATGATGTTTCCTGAAGGAACAGGATGTCCCCTAGACATTCGCAAAGGTATTCAAATGGTATACAAAGAATACGAAATCCTTACACATTTATATGTTATTGTCGAGGTATTTGATTCTCAGCCTAACACTATCTATCATTATCTATTCGAACTAAATATATTAAACTAACATTGTCTTCCTTAATATGACTCAACACATTATCAGGAATCCTATACTTTTAATTACAGTCTCTCTCTGTCTCTCTCTCTCTCTCTCTCTCTCTCTTTCTCCTCTCTCTCTGTCTCTCTCTCTGTCTCTCTCTCTGTCTCTCTCTCTGTCTCTCTCTCTCTCTCTCTCTCTCTCTCTCTCTCTCTCTCTCTCTCTCTCTCTCTCTCTCTCTCTCTCTCTCTCTCTCTCTCTCTCTCTCTCTCTCTCTCTCTCTCTCTCTCTCTCTCAGCATATTATTTCATCTATCAATGATAAATATTTTTCTTCTCTAATTGTATCGATACTATTAACAAGGTGTTTTGTTTTCACTTCTACATGTAAGTCATACACTTTAACATATACATCCACATACACACACATACACACACATACACACACACACATACCATAGAACAATACCACTATGCTCTCACTACCCAATCTTAAAGTTACGAGATGCAGTGATACAGACGGTTCGATACATATGGCGGTACTTCATGGAGATCACGTAGGGATGAAACTTGGTATACTTATAGGATCTGATATTACTATGTCGTAACGAAGTTATATGTTGTAATGAAACGGATGATTCGAACTCTGGAAACATTTCAAAGAGAATATGTAAAGGATTGAAGCTAGATATACCTAGAGGTACTTACATAACATGTAGTCATATGTATCACAATGCATAAAGATATTCCGTTTTCTATAGGTTTAAGACTGACACTTCTATATTCAAATACCATTTTCTCTATATCAACATCAACTAACATATTTTGATAAGTCGGAACATGTATATTTTGTTTGTTCTTTTATTTATAAGTTTCATTTACATTTATGCTTTGTGTTTAATTATTCTATTTTTATTTATTTTTAATTTTATTTATTTATTTTTCATTTGTTTTATGCTTAATTTTATTTAATTTTTAATTATTCTATTTTATTTATTTTAATTTATTTATTTTAATTTTTTTTCACTTTTTTAAAACTTTTTTTCTCTTTTTTTCAAACTTTTTTTTATTATTTTTTAATATAGTTTTGTTTTAATTAAAAATTCTTGTTTTATAGACCCTAAAGACGTAAAGTAGTAAAGCATTAGAGCAACCCTCCCCTCCACCCCTCCCTATCCCTCTTGGCAGAACGACTTTACGTCCTCAGGGTTACAAAAACATGTTTTTACAACCCCTAAAGCCGTAAAGCATTAAAGCAATAGCGCAACCCCTCCCCTCCTACCCCACCCCATATCCCTTAGCGGAAAGACTTTATGTCCTTAGGGGTTGTAAAAAAATGTTACATATGCACTAAGCCCCTAAAAAGCCAGATGTGAAATCCAAAGGTTTGATGAAACATCCTATGGCGCCTGATTACATAACTATGCGGTCGCCACCCTACCGATATGTTTAATGTGTTACCACCTATCTAAGAAAAATATGTCAAATACCATTAGAAAATATAAGGTCCGTTAAATATTATAAGTATTGTATAAAAAACATTAAATATAGGTGATAGATAAACAGTAGTATACTATTTGATATATTAACTAATAACTGAAAAATAATAATATCATCATTGCATATTTCCTATAGAAATCTTTATAAAATATCATAAGTAGTAATAATATTAAGAATATTCTAATTAATTCTATATAGTCGATAATTGTAAAGAATTAATAAGATAAACTTCCTATATCATTATTCATTATCATATGCTACTATATATTTCCCCACAATGGAGCTAACGGATTGAGGATGATTAGAAAAATACTAATATTATTTACTATTATGACATATTAAAAATACGGTTAATTACACTTTTCTGGTATATACTAATCTTATATATATATATATATAATATATAATATATATATATATATATATATATAATATATATATATATAATATATATAATATAATATATATATATTAATTATCTTAGTTATATATATCTAAACATTAGTATTATATAATAATAGTATAATAATGATAATATATATAGAGAAGGACCCAGGTATATTTTATTAATTTTTGGGATGAGAGTCGGAAGCAAAGCATAAAAAATCGAAGCTTGAGAAGTAGAATATACTTATTTTACATAAAAAAACACTAGATCCAGTAAAGGATATCCTTGAAGAAATCAGAAATATTAGCTCATTAGTTTCTTACAATGGCATAAAGTTATAAGGCTTTAGCATAATAAAATGTGAGTATTATAAATATATAGTGAAGTAGATTACATATAAATCACAGCTGATTAGTTTATATTTTGTTAAATAGAGATACGTACTCTTAAAGATTCTTCCTTATGTGTACAATACCCATCAATTGATCATACATCATAGAAATCACAGTATTTCATAATGATTAATGTTTAATCTGTTAAAAGGAGCGATGTCGCTACAATCTATTATGTCTACAGTCATTTCAACAACAACATTCATTGGTGCGATAAATCGTCTATAATATATAAAAACCTTCTCATCCACCCCTAATCTTTGCGATGAATGCTCATTACAAACCCCATCACCCAGATTAAGGGATGAAAGCAAACCAAACCATCTATAATTATAAAGAGCATATATAAGTAATTACTATGTTCACAACACTAATACGTTATCACACTATATCTTTAGCACAATTTTAATACATGTATTTAGATAATGTAAATTATTATTATATTACCGTGTTTAATATTTATTAGTAAGTATAAAAGCATTAACATTATTCGTCTTGGCAACCTGATATCATAATTTATAATAATATGTATCACAGTGCCTTAGAGATGTCCCCCTCTGACTTTCTATTACAGAGATCTCATTCACCACGTCAAGCCTTAAAAGGTTACAATTTCATCACATAATGGAATGATCTATCATTACTGTAAAATTCATATATATATTATATTGATTAATTATAAGAGTATGCCAAAAGCACTGTAATAAATAACAATGTTAATTATAAATTATATACTGAACAAACACATTTATACATATTTCTAAACAAGACATGAGAGAAATAAAACTCTCGAATAAATCCATCAATCAGGTACTCTATTATTCGAAAGTAGTGTAAGGAGCTATGTTGCACCAAATAATATAGACCTATCGAAACGTCATTTCAACGAGACTGATGTCGATACGTGCTTGAGGGCAAGAGCTTTGCTGCTACAAAAAAAGTTGCGAATTGTCTCTTAAATAAAAGCATAGAATAAATTACTAATAAAGACTTACTAAATAACCTATCTTAAAAAAATTTAATAAAAAAGACCACAGTAATTCTAAATGATTCATAAAAATAAAGTACTGGGTGTATAATTTTGTAACTTGCCAGCTATAAAGTAAAACAACCATAGACTGTACTCAAGTCCCATACTATAAAAATTAATATTAGCTTTTATAATCTTTAATATAACGTAATATATTAATAAAGCTTAAGTAAACTCAATTTTGAGCTAAAAGCTAATATTATTGAAGATAAAGATTGCTCTTAATAAACCTAAAAGCTAACATAATAATTGAAAATCCTATGTTGAAATTAATTTAGTATGAGTAGTTTACTCTCTGTATGAAATCTTTTTGAAAATCGGGATATGGGATAAGATTTTGAGACACGGTTAAATGTCTTCGTACAAATATCACAAACGTAATCGATTCAATTTTTTATTTATTTTATAAATCTTAAAGCAACACCCAATTAAGAGTCTCTAATTTCACTCCATCCGTACGTAATTATAATTAATCTTGTTAAGACACAGGAAGTGAATAGACTGAGCACCTAGTGAATCCGACAATATACAGAGCCGTCTTAACACGTGACCCAAGTGAGCTAATAGAACACTACTGGCACGCTCTGAATATTATTATTAAAATTAAATCAATTGAAAAAGTGTTATTATATTAAATTAATAGTTTCCATATTATAATATATCAAACAAAAATCTCTGGTAACGTGATGCTCACATTATTTTATCCTCAACAGTTTAAGTATAATTAATATGATATAATGAGATATAAATTAAATAAATATGTGAAATTCTCTAGTGCTGGCATATGACCTTTAATTAGGTTCACCACAAAACAAACTCGTTCTAAAATGAAATTTATATAATATTTAGACTAAATACATAAACAGAATAATAACTAACAACATAATCCTAATGAAATGTATTCTTAGATTATCAATCTTCCACCATAAAGAATCGCACTATTAGTATAACAAAAATATACCTAATGATTCAAAAATCCCTACATATTTTTGTGCTGATCAAATCTATAAATGTTATTTACTAATAAGATATGTTAAATTATATATGAGCCCTGACCCAACCTAATCAATATCAATAAATCCATACTGCCCCAGAATTTTTCCATAAAACTTCAACCTTATTAATTAATTATAACTAACAAGTAGCGAATAGATGTGATTGCGTTGAGTAACGCATGGGCCGAATCTCAAACTATATAACATGACTCAACATTACCATCTTCTGACCTGAACTCCATCCTCCATTCCTCCCTCTCTCTCTCTCTCTCATTTATCTCTCTTACGCTCCTCATTCCTCTTCTTATCTTCCCTCATCTCTCATTCACTCTACCATCTCCTTCCTTTATCACCTCTACTTCCATTCCTTTCCTTACTTTACTTGCTAAATCTTTATTATTCATCTAATTCATATATATTAACATTAATTTTACTTAATACTTTTGATGATACTTAAGTAATAAGTTGTATTTTATTTTTCATATCCTTTAAGACGGTTTAAAACCTATTCTCCAGCGACATAACTTACATATATCAAATCATTACAACACTAAACAATATAAAAAATAAATTAAAACTAGTTATACAATCATAAAAGTTAATCTGACTTCCATTAGCAGCTAAACTATTCCAATACAATATACTAGTAATCATAGATAATAAGGGAATGAATATTATATATTATCAAAAACTTATATAATAAAGATCTGGTATTACATATATATTATTAAACTGAAATTATAATAATTATATGTAATTAACAATATAAAATATACCTTTATTAATTAAATCTATATATATAATATAATATTATATATATATATAATATATAAAATAATATATATATTATATATAATAAATAAATATATATATAATTATCATATATATATATAATTAATATATTAATATATATATTATATATATATATATATATATAATACTAATATAGTTATATATATTAAATGTAAATAAATACATAAATAATTTAGATCGCAATTTAAGATGTAAATTAAAGAAAGAACAAATAATATATATGGGATGAGTTTACCAATAAATATGTTATAAAACTAGCAACAACCAAAAAATAAGCTGAAATAGGACCCAACTATAACCGTAGTCTTTATACCACTTGGACCATAATTTCCCCAACCCAAAAAAAAAGTTGGATTCAAAAGACAAAGTAATTATAAAAGAACTAAAATCACGATATCTATTAACTTTTCATGCCGACTAACCTATCCATATGTTCTAGCCTTTCCTATTTACTCGTTCTATTCTTTATATATTTGTAAAATGTAGTAATATAATATTGATGGAATATCAAAAAATACTATTAGTAAATAATTAAAATAAAACATAATATAACTGGTAAGGTTAAAAATATAATAATTACTGCTTAAATCTTAAATAACGACTTAAAGTTCTTTAAATTTTAGCATTTTGAATATACCTAATATCATATATATAATATGACCCTAATAATAATAAAAATATATTGAAATTTTAACAATATTGTTAAATTATTAATAGTATTAACAGTAATTTCTAAAAACATATTTAATACAATAAACTAATAGTTTTAGAAATTCAAATTCACATAATTTTATCTCAGATACATTTATATATCTAAATATATCTTATTGCAATTGTCAAAGATTTCACGATAATAATTTATATAATATTCAAATAATTGCCTAATTAATTAGAGCGTAAATAAATAAAAATTTCCATGCTAATAGCAAATCTAAACTCTATGTACAATATAATAATAAATAATTATAATATTTATATATCATATAAATTATATAATAATATAATACTATATAATAATAATATATAGAAATATTTAGAACACACTGTAATAAATAATAAATGTTTTATATTAAAATTTAGAATGTTATATGATAATTTATGACAAATTTTTAGAAAATCACTACTAAATAAAAAAAGAAATTAACAAATATATAAATTATTAAATAATATTATTAAAAATTAAATTATAAATTAAATTAAAATTTAAATTCATTAAAAATCTAATATATTACATAATCTAAATTATTAATAATAAAATATTTGTAAAAAATTCTATATTAAAAATACTAATTAAATATATAATAAATCATATAATAGTATAATATAAATAATAAATTATAATTAAATAACTTTAGAAAAACATATAATATAATATAATCTATAATATATTATATTATATCTATAATTTTATATATCATTAATAATAATATATATTATAGAAAAAATTCTACTATGAAAAATATATATGAATAAACTCATCAGAAAATTACCATATGGACAGATTTCTAATATATACTATATTTATAAGTTTCATAAATTATTTCTCTATATATAAAAATATATTTATTTATAATAATATATATATATATACACTAATAATAATCACATAAATATATAACTAATATATATATATATAATAATGATTATAAATAAATCAAATAAAATCATATCCAAAATATTATTATATATTAATATAAAGAATATATATTATAACATAATATATATCTGATAAAAATTAATCTGTTTAAATATGTAATATACTTATAGTGGATAATACGATAAATTATATTATAATCATACACATATATTAGAAATCACGTAATATATATATATAATTAGTTTAAATATATTTATATATAAACTAGAATATCATAAAATATATATATATAATATATATATATATATTCAGTTTATATATATTATATATAATAGTGTACTTTTGTATCAAAATATAATTCATTATATATATAGATATAAGAGAAGTATATTAATATAATAATAAATAGCATAATTACTTTCCTAAATGTGCTGGCTTATTTTACAGAGTAAGAGCACCCTATATAATATTATGGGATTTTTAAAAATGAATGTTGGAAAGCTTAAGAGGGTTTTTATCAACATATGTAAATATATTCATAAAGTAATGAAGTATCAAAAGTTCCACTTTCTGTTGAAGATACTCCTCTCAAGCTTATAGCGATTAGTTAGTCACAGCCATTTCCACGCGCTTACGCGTTTTCCACACCTGAGCCTCCGACTCTCGTTTTACGCGAACATATGTATTCGAAATTCAGATCGCAGCCCTTACCTTGGAAAATCCCTATCTTCCTTTAGCCGGGAGGATTCTGGAGAGCAACCTGGTGAATTTTAATTCCTTTTGAATTACTTTATATGTTAATTTTAATTTATCTGACCGACTGAAGAGTATCTCAAAATTACGAGTTTATAGTATTTCACTTTTGACTTATGCTAAAATTTTTAGCTTAACTCATAATCTTAAGCATATAGTACGATAACAATAAATTACATATATATTTTACAAAATTTATAGTACCAAATATTCTGCTCTCAAATACGAGTGTAGGAAAAGTTTTGCATATAATAATTACAAATATAAAAATAAATTAATTCAAATGTATATATACATATTTGTCATTTCGATTCCACTAAATGACATAAAAACTCTTCAATAATAAAATAATAATAACTACTAAAATACATAATATTAAAGTACTTTCAAAATGCAACCATGTCTAATTATATCCAAAGACATAAGTAGATCAATAAAAACATTGGAAGTCAAAAAATATATATATGAAATGAAATTTCAAATACGTAAGCAAAATTCTGAACATCCGTAGATCATAAACATATAACAATATTGAATACATTAAAAAAATACAAATACATGTTATATATACAAGAAAATAAAAGTGCATTAAGATTATTTAAAAATTTGTTATATATCCGTTAGATATAAACAAACTACGAACATTTAAATGCATATATTTACAAAATTTTATAATATAATATTGATATTACAATATTGT
>JABUQX010080781.1:0-35949 GCA_015478945.1 Trachelipus rathkii
GATCACATTTTCTGCCTCCCACTCGAATTCTTTCAATAACATCCATATACAATTGAATAACCAAGGAGAGCATAAATCAACTGCTCACTCGCTATTAATCCTAAACCAGTCACCATTGACACCATTTATTCTTAACACGTTCACTATCCCATCAATATATCTTTTTCATACATTCAGAGCCTACCACCACACCATATATCACTAAGCAACTGCCCATACGCTTTCTATTAACTATAATCATCACGTAAATGATATTATATTAATTATATATTATATATATATATATATATAATATATATAATATATATATATATTATATATATATATATATAGTTTTGTTTTATATTAGGAAGTTCACAATATATTATTATCTTTCTTTCTTTATCTACCTTTTTTCCCCAAGATTGGGAGTAAAGTGCGCTACAACAGGGTTCACACTTTCTGGAAAGTCAGGGAAAGGTCAAGAAAAAAAAAAAATTGGTCAGGGAAAGTCAGGGAAACGTTTTTTAAAATATGCTGAAAGTCATTGGAAATCAAAAAAGTCATAAAAAGTCAGGGGAAAATTTCCAAATTTTCCAAACATTAATGAAAGAATGATCCATGGACAATTACATATTTTTGATATATCTTTTTTTTTTACTGTATTATTGTGGAATGAGAGATGTATTGATAGTGAATGAAAAGGATGGGCGGGGAATGACATTCCATAAATCTTCTATCCTGTTTCTTTCTATTTTTTAGTTCACTATTACCTACTATTCTTCCTATTCTGTTTCGTAGAAGTTGTTCCAAGTTCATCCTTCCGATTGAAGGTGATTGGTATATGGATGTGTTTTAGACTGTATGACTTATGACTTAATCTGTTTATATCTTTTTCTTTTTAGGGAATTATACTTTTTGAGGTGTTTTTTTTTTTTTTTTTTTTTTTTTTTTTTTTGAGTTTGTGGTAGGGATTTTTGATTTTTTTTGCAGTTGAAGGTATTTATGATTTATTTATAAAATGACTTCAAGCAAAAAAAGCTTAACTTTAACGACAAGTGGTTGGACGTCAACTGAACTTGGTTCATTTCTGTTCACAGATTTTAAGATGTCTGCGTTATATTATGGAAAGATATTTAGTCCAGTAAATGCCTGCTACAACCAACAACTAAGATTTTTGCATTAGATTTACATGACAAACTTGATTGCCAGACTGTGCAAATCAAAATGACAGAAAAGATATGGCTGGAAGTACAAGCTGTCCCAATGTCTCATCATTGGCTCTAGTATAGTTTTTCATCAGCCAGAACAAGGGAAACAAAGATTTGATTTATTGCTAGAGGCATTGTACACCAATAACCGAATCACAGATTCTGTTGCTGAGAAAGAAAAAGCACTATACTCTACTTTGCAGTGAAGCTCATTCTACCTTGAATTAAAATTCAAAATATTTTTGGATGGTGTTTGTCTTTCTAAGAGACTTGATGAGTTTTTTCTTCTATAGCACCTGAGAATCAATGTTATGTGGAATTGTGGCAAATTATTAAATTAGGACTGATATTTTTGCATGGAAGTGGAAGGAGGGTTTTCTATAAATTAAGCAATTTTAGTGGGGAATCTGAAAGAACAGTCTGATTTCTCACAAAGAACAGTGCACAATGCTATCAGATCTCATGAAAGTATTCATAAAAGTTCCTATCATCAACACATAATGATTTGACAAATGTAAGAGTTGCGGATAGGAGATTGAAAACATCCAAAGAGTCAAAACGAAAGAAAAAGAAGAGATAAAAAGGATGAAAAGAAAATATCCATACAGATCAATAAACTTGAAGAGGAGAGAAAGATGTTAAACTGAAGGCTTTAACAGAAGAAGACGCCATAAAATTTCATCCAGATTGCATGAGAAGAAAAAAGTTATTAAATCTCCAAAAACAACTTTTGTGATTAAGTGGACGCTATTCACTAGCCTATTAATGTAAGCTTTTAATTTAATTTTTTCTTTTTGTATAAATAAACTGTTTTTGCTTTTGAAAAAATAAAAAAGGAGTGCTTTGGTGGCTATGGGTAAGGTATAGGCTTTATAAAAAAAATATTTTTTTTTTAAATCATCCATGATGATGACAATTTCTAAAGTAAGTTTTTCAATAATTTAATAATGTATGAATGAGTAAATAGGCCTGCAATAATAACTTAAATAGATATTTTACTACACAAACTCATACGAACACGCTCGTCAGGGAAAATTTTGCAGATTTGGTCAGGGAAAGTCAAGGAAATCAAATTCAAATTTTTAGTGTGAACCCTGTACAAGTAACTTTGCTAACCTCTGCGCATGCAAAATGTCGAATATATATATATATATATATATTATATATAATACTATATATATATATATATATATCAATTATATATATATATATATACTATATATATATATATATTATATATAATAATAGTATATATATATATATTATATTGTAGAGGTTTTGCAGGGTGTGTAAAGTAAATGTAGATAAGATAGTTATTCTTGTGAGTGAGGGATGTCGCTCTGTGTGAGTTATGTCTAGATGGTGAGTAGCTTGGAAGAATTGTCGAGTTTAAATATTTAGTATATATGTTGGAAGAAAAGGAAACAGGTTATGCAGAGTGTAATAGGAAAGTTATGAATGGCAGGTAGGTTATTGTGCAATTAAATCGTTAGTGGATGATAGAAGACTTAGTTTGAGTGCGATAGGGTTTACGTGAAGGTATGGTTGTTACGCCTGTGTTAATGTATAATAGTGAACTATGGTCGGAATAAGAGGTATTAGATCTAAAGTTCAGTGTGTTCAGATGGAAAACTTAGGGGCTGTTAGGTGTGAGAAGAATTTGATAAAAATGAAGAATGAACAATTAGAGAGTTAATGTGGTCTGTGAAGAAAGAGGTTTAACTGAGAGAAATAGAATGAAAGTATGTTGAGATAGTTTGGTCTGTGGAAAGGATGAATTGATTTGTCGGTTGGTTAAGCGGACGATGTAAAGTGGTGACTGTGTTGGGAATCGACAGGCTGGGTGACTGAAGAAAAGTGATTGAGTCGGTAAAGGAATGTTGGGGTATGAATGTGATTTGGCAGAGCCCAGAAGAATGGTGTATCATAATAGTGAATGGAGGGGTTTGTGGGGGTGTATGGTTGTGGCCCACCTGGCCAAGGGATGAACCCTACAAAAAAAAACTGGACGGAAAAAAAAATATGCATAGTTTAGGGTCGTGTTGTCCGTGAAGCCTCTAATGGTGTATTTTTGATTCGACGAGTTCTTAACTAATATTTTATAGAGGGGGGTAAGGCTGGGCTTTCTTTGCTTGTGTCATATTTTCTACTACTTTTCCGTTCATTGCATCGCTTACCCAGCCTTACACACACACACCCTTGTCATCTTTTGATCGATTATATATATATATTAGTATATATATATATAAATATATATATATAGTAGTATATATATATATAATATAGTATAATTATAATCTATATTATATATATATATATATATTACTATATATATATATTTATATGAATATTATATATGTATGATATACTATACTATTACTACTATTACACACTCCATCCTTCTGGCAACATCTTATGATACCAGATTTATCCAATATATATCACATCTTACGTCTCCACCCTCTTCTAGGCACATACAGACATCCCTACTACTTATATCTCTATGTGTGGGGGAGAAAGAATGCCCACATCGTATGTCCTGGGTGTCGTAGAAGGCGACTAAGAGAGTGGTAGTTAGTTTGCGCCACTATACTTATCTTTGCAGGAATGCAAATACAAGGGTTCGGAGAAGGTCGTGATCGACCTAAGGCGGCCTTCTATTCTTTCGGCGAAAATGTTAGAATCGTAAAATGGGTACATGGAATGTTCAGAGGAATTAAGTGAGAAGAAGAGAGGTGATAATGTATTTGGAAAATGCAAATTGGATTTGCTCGCTGTGACTGAACAAAGATGCAAGGAAACGGTGAAAATGAGTGGTGTGATTGAAATGTGTGTTGTGGTGTGGAAAGAGAATGGGGGGAGAGAATGGAGTTGCAGATTTTGGATGAGTGAACTTGTGGTACGAGTATGGTAGACTTTGGTGTGGTGTGAGGTCGTAGATTCTAATGTTTAAATTAAGTTGAAAAGGTCAAGGTATGTGTGGTTGTGACGTATGGTCATCGTGGAGGGAATGTTGAAGAGTAGATTTTCTGAGATAATATATATTGGGTATTATTGTGTTGGGGGACTAAATGGTTGGGATAGGTGATCAGAAAAGGATAGTATTAACGGCAAGTTTTGCGGTCACACTTTCTGGAGTAAGGAAGTCAGGAAAAAAAATTGGTCAGGGAAAGTCAGGAAAACGTTAAAATATCTGAAAAGTCAGAGAATTCAAAAAAAGTCAGGAATTTTCTAAGAATTTCTAACATATGAGAATGATCCATGGACCAGTTACATAATTTTTTGATAATATTTTTTTTTTCCTTACTGTATAATTGTGGAATGAGGATGTATTTTGATAAGTGAATGAAAAGGTTGGGCGAGGAATGACAATCCATAAATCTACTTCTATCTGTTTATTTATATTTAGTTCACTATTACCTACTATTTCTTCCTATTTCCTGTTCGTAGTTTGTTCCAAGTTCCTTTCGATTGAAGGTGATTGGTAATGGATGTGTTTTAGACTGTATGACTTATGATTTAATGTTATTTTTTCTTTTAAGGGAATTATACTTTTTGAGGTTTTTTTTTTTTTTTTTTTTTTTTTTTTTGAGGTTTTGGACGAAGTGATTTTTGATTTTTGTGCGGTTGAATGTAATTTATTATTTATTTATAAGATGACTTCAAACAAAAGCTAACTTTAACGACCAGTGGTTGACGTCAAACTGACTTGGTTCATTTCTGTTCACAGATTTACAATGTCTCGTACTAAATATTATGGAAAGAATTCTTAAGTCCAGTAAAATGCCTGCTAACCAACAACTAAGCTTTTGCATTAGATTTACATGACAAACTTAGCCAGACTGTGCTGATCAAAAATGACAGAAAAGATATTAGAAAGGGCTCTCATCATTACAAGCCTCATGGTCTCATCATTGGATCTAGTATAGTTTTTCATCAGCCAGAAAAGGAACAAAGATTTGATTTATTGCTAGAGGCATTGTATACCAATAAACGAATCACAGATTCTGTTGCTGAAGAAGCAAAAGCACTAATACTCTACTTTTGCAGTGAAGCTCATTCTACCTTGAATTAAATTCAAAATATTTTTGGATGGTGAATTGTCTCTAGAAGAGACTTGATAGATTTTTTTTTCTCTATTAAGCAACTGAGAATGCAATTTAATGCGGAATTGTGGGCAAATTATAAATTAGGACTGATATTTTTCGCATGGAAATGCGACAGTGAAGGAGGGTTTTCTATAAATAAGCAATTTTAGTGGAGAATCTGAAGAACATAGTCTGATTTCTAAAAAACAGTGCAAAATGCTATAAGATCTCATGAAAGTTTCATATAAAGCTCCTATCACAATGTTGACAAATGTTAGAGCTGCCCATAGGAGATATGAAGAACATCTCAAGAGTCAAAACAGAAAGAAAAAGAAGAGAATAAAAGTTGAAAAAAGAATATTAACCATTACAGATTCAATAAAAACTTGAGAGCAGAGAAAGATGTTACTACTGAAGGCTTTTAACGAAGAAGACTCTATAAAAATAAATTTTAATGCTTGAGAAAGAAGAGTTATCTAGAATCTCCTTTTAGACTTTTGTGTACAGTGGAACGCTATTCCTAGGCTATTAATGTAGCTTTTAATTTAATATTTCTTTTGTATAGAAAAGGACATTATCTTTTGGAAAAAATAAAGGAGTGCTTTGGACGGCTATGGGGTAGGTATTAGGCTGATTACTAAACAAAAAAATATTTTTTTTAATTCATCATGAGTGATGAACCCAATTTCTAAGTATTTCAATATTTTTAATGTATGACTGAGGTAAATAGGCTGCATACATAATTAAAATAGATATTTTTATACACCAAAGATAACGAACACGCTGGTCAAGGAAAATTTGCAGATTTGGTCAGGGAAAGTCAGGGAAATCAAATTCAAAATTTAGTGTGAACCCTGTTTGGGGTTTCGGGAGAAAATGAGAATGGGTAAGGAAGGTGATGATTTCTGTGAGGAGAGGAGGTATGTTTGTTTAGGTAATATTTCTTTAAGCCACAAGAATATCAATAAGTAAATTAGAGTGGGTGTAGGTAGAGATTGTCTCGAAGTGAAAAGTAATGATTGAATTTGTGCTGTGAAGAAGGAGATTTTTTATAGTTTGTGTTGGATTGTTAAATCAGTGAGGGATTAGGATTAGGATAAAGACATTTTGTAAATATAAAGTTATTTAGGGGCTTGGATGGAGAGAAGGTGATAAGGAAGGAAACGCGAAAGGTTAAGAGTGAGAATAAGTTGAGTGATACAAGGTAATAAGGATATAGTATCTAAGAGCTCTCGCAGGTTAAATCTGTTTGATGTGAAAAGTTGAAACTGAGCAATCTGGGAGGCATAATTGAAGGAGCATTGTTGCAGTGCAAAGGAAGTATCTGGATGTGCTAAAGTAGGAAGTAAGAATGTTAACAATGGAGTGGTGGAATAAAGAGGTTTGATGAAAGCGGTTAAAAGTAAAAAAGAAGCGTGGTTGAAATGTATTTAAAAGCCAATGATGAGTTTCAAAAGAAAGATTTTGGAATTATATAAGGACGAAAAAAGAAATACTAAAAGGTGCAACGTAGAGAAAAGAAGAGGTAATGAACAGTTTGGAAGGAGGAGGAATGGGGAATTACAGGAATATGAAGCTCTCTAGGAAGGAACACGAAGGTTAAGAATGGAATAAGGGGGACCTGCTTACATAATAATGAATGGGATGGTGCTTTTTTGTAACTGATGAATGGAGGTGAGGGGAGTGGTGGAAAGAAACTGTCAAATCCTGTATGATATTACAGTACTGAAGAGGTGATAGTGAATGTTTGTGTGGGGTTTGATGGTGCAAGAAAAGAATAATAGGTATTTTGGGGAAGTCATTAGCATGGAGGAGTAATGGGTTAGAGTAAGAACTTGAAGAATGGTAAGATCAAGCAGGTATAGATATAAATTCTGGTGAAAATGATTAAGAGCGAAACGAGAATGGGTGATTGATTGGATTGAAGTTGTTTAATAAAGCGTTTAATGTAGGGTATTAAGTTCCGAAGGGATGTGGAGGAGAGAGTAATAGTACCCTTAAATATGGGTAAGGGAGATAAGGGAACTGTAGGATTATATGGGGGAATTAGTTTTATTGAGTGTTGTAAGGGAAGAATATATGCTGGTATTTTGTCGAAAGAGTGCGTCGATAGTGACTGAAGGACTGATTGGTGAAGAACAAGCGTTGCGTTTAGGAAGTGGTAAAGTTTTGTGATCAATCTTTAATTGAAGCAAATTGATTGGAGAAACTGAGGAAGAAGACGAATAATCTGTAATTAGGTTTTATGAATTTTGCAACAGGCGTAGGATGGATTAATAGTGAAGCCCGTGCAAGTGTAGTAATATATGTGTGATGTTCGACTTCTGAAGGAATCAAAAAGTATGTATGACGATAGGTAGGGAAGCTTGTATAAGAATAATGGTGTCAGATGATTGGTTTATATAATTGCAGAGTGAGCAGGGTTGTTCTTGTTTTAATTTGTAAATGATGTGGTTATGAAAGAATTAGAAGATGGGGGTGGCAGGAAATGGTGTTTTAGAATGATGGAGAACCGGAGGTTTGAGTGGAGGGTGCCTACCTATTATATGCGGATGGATTTGGTTTTGTGTGGTGAATCTAAATAGAGTTTGAGAGGATTGTAGAGAGATTTGGCAGGAATGTGTAAAAGGAGGGGTTTAAAGTAAACGTAGAGAGTAAGGTTATGGTTGTAAGTGAGCACACAGTTCTCAGTGTGAAGTTAAGTTAGAAAGTGAGGAGCTGGAACAAGTGTCTGAGTTAAATATTATAAGGATATATTTGGATGAAAAGGGAAAGATGATGCAGAGTGTAGTAGGGAAAGTTGTGAATGGCAGGAAGGCGCTGTGCATAATCGTTTGTGGATGTAAGGGGACTAAGTCTTAAGTCCGCTAGGTCTTACATGAGGGTATATTGTTACCTGTTTAATGTATAGTAGTGAGAATATGGTCTCGGAATAAGAAGGTTTAGATCTACAAAGTTCAATGTGATTAGATGGACAATCTTAGGGGCGTGTGTTAGGTGTTAGAAGAATTGATAATATGAGGAATGAACGTATTAGAGAGTTTGTTGTGTGAAGAAAGTGGTAAATGAAAGAATAAATGAAAGTACGTTTTGTTGGTTTGGTATGTGGAAAGGATGAATGATGTCGGTTGGTTAAGTGTATAGTGGTGTGAGTGTTGGGAATCGACAGGCTTAGAGACCTAAGAAAAAGTGGATTGAGTCAGTAAAGGAATGTCTGAAAGAGAGAAATGTAGTTTGGCAGAGGCGAGAAGAAAGGTGGTGCATAATAGGAATGAATGGCGTGGTTTTGCGAGGGGGTAAGGCGCGAGAGAGAGAGAGAGAGAGAGAGAGAGAGAGAGAGAGAGAGAGAGAGAGAGAGAGAGAGAGAGAGAGAAGAGAGAGCGATAAAAGAGAAAGAGAGGGGAGAGAGAAGAGAGAGAGAGAGGAGAGAGAGAGAGAGAAGAGAGAGAGAGAGAGAGAGAGAGAGAGAGCGAGAGAGGGAGAGAGAGAGAGAGAGAGAGGAGAGAGAGAGGAGAGAGGAGAGAGAGAGAGAAGAGGAGAGAGAGAAGAGAGAGAAAGAGAGAGAGAGAGATAGATAGATAGATATAGATAGATAGATAGATAGATAGATAGATAGATAGATAGATAGATAGATAGATATAATAGATAGATAGAATAGATAGATGATAGATAAATAGATAGATAGCTAGATAGATAGATAGATAGATAAGATAGATAGATAGATAGATAATAGATAGATAGATAGATGATAGATAGATAGATGATAGAGTAGATAGATAGATAGATAGACTAAGATAGTAGATAGATATGATGATAGGATAGAGATAGATAGATAGGATAGATGATAGATTCGATATGATAGATAGTTTAGATAGATAGAGTCTTAATTCTTAATTGGAAACATAGTACATTAGAATAAAATAATTAAAATTAAAAAGTAAAATAAAAAGCTTAAAAAATTAATATAAAATGAGTTCGTAAAATAATGCATGCTTCATCTTAGGGGTGTCTTCTCTGGCTTGAAAACAAATTTAATCCTTGATTTCAGAGCACAAGTAATTATTAAATAAAGCAAATAACTCATATGTCTTTCATAAATATTCCCTTCGATGTCTTTCAACCATGCCTACTTGCTTTAAAAATAAGTATTTTTTTTCTAATAAATAATTCATGAATTTTAAGCAACATAAAAACAGTGCATAATTTAAGGTAGTTTAAAAAATGATTAACATTAATATATCTAAGCAATTACATATAAGATGATTTTTGAACCTAGAAATTTAATATTTTTTTAAAGCATTAATCATTGGGATGCTAAAGTGATTAAAATTGATTACATTTGACATATTGTCCAAATTGCTCCGTAAAAAGGTTACAATAAGATCTTAATAAAATATAAAAATATATCTACATTTAACGAACTAAATCTTCTTATAAAGTTAAAGTGTTCCTAAGAATGTCCTAGCTCATTTTTAAATGTCTGCCACCCCTTCTTCTAAATTTTAATTAAAATAAAACGCAGATATTTAATCTCATTAATTTTTTTTAAAAACATAAGAAATTTTTAATTTAGGTATATTTCATTATTTTTTTCTTACTTTTTTTGGCAAAAATTGATAACTCCACTTTTATTATAATTTAATACTTGTCTGGTGCTTTTAAGTAGATTCTGAAAGCATATTTAATAGGTTTTTGAAGCGCCATTCTACTCGATGGAGCTTACAACTAAATCATTCTGGCATACATGGATTATATTCGACATAAAAATTCCTGCTTTGGTACCTATTCTACTTTTTCCACTATATCTTTTATAAGATCATTGATGTAAATATTAAACACAATGGTGACAAAATTCACTTGTCTAAACACCATTTCTTATAAGCCATTCATTTGAGATATCATTCTTAAATTTAACACACGCAAGTTAATTACAATAAATAACCAAAACATTACACATAATTTCCGCGATATGCATAGATTCTAATTTTTTAAATAAGATACCATGATTTACTTTATCAAATGCTTTTGTTAAATCCAAAAAAGCAGCATAAACCGAAGATCCATGGTTAATGTAATTTGCTATTGTTTATTTTAAAGCGAATAAGGCAGTTTCTGTTGAATATTTTGATCTAAATCCATGTTGTCTGTCGTCTAAGGATATATAATTTTCTACAATATCTAAAAGTCATACTCAGGCAACTTTAAGAAAACTGATGACATCATGATAGGTCTATAGTTGTTTAAATCAGTCCAATCTCCATAATTATCTTTTATGATCGGAGTTATAACCCCTCTAAGCAAATCTACAGGGATATAATTGTGCATAATACATGCATTCATAAACTAAGCTAAATGCTATCTAATTTTATTGTTCAAAACTTTAAATGATAAAGATGTATTCATCAGGACCTAGTGTAGATTTCATTTTATTAATTAATTTTCTAATTTTTGAAGCATTAAACATTTCATAAGCTTCTGTCCAAGAAACATTCTTATGCAACCTATCAATATTCGATCTGCAAAAATCATCATCAAGAACTTTCTTATTTACTTGAAGAATTTTCGTATTCTTTTTCATACTGTTCTCCACTATTTTGATACACTTTAGATTTGTTTTTTCCCATTAATTTGATTCAGAACTTTGTCTTGGTTTTATTTATTAAAACTATTAAAATAAATTTTTCATTCTTATTACATTTTCAATAGTTTTTACCATTGTTTAATGGCAAACTTAAATTAGCAGTGTTATACAACTATTTTAAATTATTCACCTCTATTCACTTATTATTAACATTACTTGAATCTTAAATTCGCTCTAGTAAGTTTATTTAGATTTTCATTCCATCCAGGTCTAGCATTTTTTTAACTTTTTTTGCACATCTAGCAGCAAAATTTTTCACCTTGCTATTTGTGAATTCAACATATATCTTATCAGATATTTAATAAATCTAGTGTTTCTTGTCTTTGCATTTATGAATTAAGTTGCAAAGAACGTCATTTTTCATAAAATTATAATTGTCACTACAAACAAGTCAATATTAGTAGATATTCATTCAATTGCTTTAAGCGTAAGTTTATTCCAGTATTAGATAGATAGATAGATAGATAGATAGATAGATAGATAGATAGATAGATAGATAGATAGATAGAATAGAGACTGGAATATACTATTTGATAATGTAAGGGGAATAATTGATTGACTGGAACCATTAAATGTATAATAGGAAAAAAGTGGCTGTAAATAGATCCGAGAAGACTGAGACTGAAGAATATTAAAGAATCTAGCGAAGACGCTATTTATAATATAAAGTGAAAGTATGGATTAAAGAGTCTTTGTTTTCTTTTTTTACATGTTGAGGTAACATTTTGAGATGTTTCATAGGATTTTAGTAAAATTAGAATAGGTTTAAATTTGTTACACTTATTGACAGTTTGTCAATTTACAAACCAAAACAAAAATTGAAGTGTTGTTTTTCAATTTTAAAGTCTTTGTATTTGTTTATCTAAATTTTGACAATGTATCTTTTACAGTTCTTTTATTGATTTATGTATTTTTTATTATGAAATTAATGAAATTAATATTGTTTAATAACTAATTAGTATTGTTGTAGCCTTTTGTATTAACATTTACTTTTTATTTTTTTAAAGTTGGCAACTTCAAATGCTTCAACTCTCCCAGCTAATGCCAGCACAACCACCTCCAAGCCAGTTTCTCATAATTATGGCATAAATCAACAGGTTAGTAGTATATTTTCTTCTTTGATAATCCTTTTAATTTAAAGACCTGATTTAGGTACTGATATTGTGGTGAATACTAAATTATATATTTTGAAAATATTTTTAACTAAAAACAATTAAAACGATTTAAATGATACGATAATATATATATATTAATATAATCTTAATATATTAGTATTATATATATTATATATATATATATATAGTCATATATATATAGTATATATATATATATTATATATAGTATATATATTATTATATATATATATATATATATTATATATATAATATAAATAATATATAATATATATACTATATATATATATATATATATATATATATATATATATATATATATATAACAAAAAGCAAAAAAATATGATTTTTCAATATTTTTATTTAGGAACTACAAATTCGTTGTGAATTTCAATCATTGTTTTTTGTTTTAGGTGACACAAGCTACAAAAACTCCTCAAAATTCTGCAAATAGTTCTCCAATTGTTTCTCCAGCAAAAACTCCCCAAAATAAAAGTCAGTCCAATGATTCAAAAGAAGTAGAAGCTAGTCCTAGTAAAAAGAAGGAAGAAGTTTCTAATAAAAGTATATTTTATCTGGTACGAAAAATTAACATTTCTTGCGATAAGATATTTTTATTTATTTTTATTTAATTTATCATTATATCATTTATTATTTTGTAATAATTTTTTTTTTAGTCCGATTTAGAAGAGCAGAGGAAGCATAAAAGAAAAGAAAAACTATGCTTCATAGCGTCTTTAAATACAAGGCGGTGCCACGCTTGTCCTATTTATGGTTCAGATCTTATGGAGGCTGTGAGTGTACTTTTAGGTCCAATAAAAGATGCTGCTCTTAACGAGGCGTCATTCAATGGGCAAGGCATGGTTCACTGCCAAAATGCCCCTGTCACTTCCATTGATCAATACTGGTTACAAACAGAATGTTTAAGTAACATAGTAAAAACGCCTGAAAAATACTTAGAAGAATTAAGGGATATTACAGATAGATTTGTATTTTGTGTACCTGCCGTCGTGGCGCCAACCCCTGTTATTCGAGTTTCTCATCCTCATCCTTCCATATTCTGGGAAGACACTTGTAAAGAATTCATCCTAAAGAAAGAACTTGCAAAACCTCTTTCTCCTCTTCATCCTATTGTTAATGCTTCAGTCACACAGTTCCCTGATCCACGATTGATTCAATACGATTGTGGTAAGTTTATTTTCTCTTATTTCTTAATATATCAACCTCAAAATAACTGTTCATGTGTGTCAAAGTTGGTAAAGATTCTAACTTCAATATTCTTTTTTTTTTAAATGCATTTTTTTTAAATGCACTTTATATTTTTCGATACTCTAGGAATATTACAAACATTGGATAAATTACTTCGACAATTGAAAAACGGACGATCTTATTTATCAAGGAGGTTGGGGATAAATTATTCTATGGGTACGTCAAATTTTCGTCAATTAAACAACGAGGAAGATCCACACACATACATTGATTAAATTCTTATATATACTCAAAAATGAAACGTATTCAAGGAATTTGTATGTTGAGGGAACGTATTCTACGAAACAGTATTCGAAGTATTTTTGAATTTCCACGGACACCTTTACCTTTATAACATTAGATTAATGGAACTACAAAAGTTGATCAAAGACAAGTTCGTAACTTTTCCTTTTCTTATTCAATTTTGCAATAATTATTGTTTTAATTTAACTGCAATATTGTATAAATATTTTAAAATATTTTGTCTATTTTTTTTTAGACGCTTATGGAAAGATTCAATCAAGATAAAAGAATTTTTGCATTCATTAGGTTATTATATTTATATATCACATACACAAGTAGTATTAAGGTATGGATTGGAATAAATCTTACTGGAGCTGACACAGTTAATATATATTTTATGACTCACCCTTTCGGGATTGGTAATCCACATAACTTTAATGGATGTAAATACAGCAGTGTAATGAGTAATGAACATTAACTTATATCCATTTTTTATTATATAAGATAATTTAATTACATTATTAGATATTATCATTACCACCATTTTTAATCTAACTAGCATTACATGTTTAATTAATTCAGTAAAGCTGATACTTTGCAAATAAACGGTGTAAAATAAAAGTTTTATTATTATTATTATTATTATATATTATTTATTAATATTATTAATATTAATTAAATTTATTTATTATTATATTATTATTAATTAATTATTATTATTAATTATCTTTTTATCGTTTATCTTTTTACTTATTTTCATTATATGATCAGCTACCAAATTGAGGTAGTGAGGTAGCGCAGCTATATACACCGGAAACAATATGATTGAGTTTAGAAGAAATTATACATGATTAATTAAAATCAAATATCAACATTCCCTATATACTCGAGAGAAGGCAATCATTATATATAATCATTATATATAATATATGTATACATCATTATATATATCAGAAATATTGAAGAATTAATTTCATTTCAAAATTACTAATAATCTAAAGGGTTGTAATCAATCTAAGTATATGAATCATTTAGGACCAATCCCTGATCTGAGTGTAATTATAACTATTCGTCATTAGTTAAGGGCATTTATTTACCCTGGGTATACCGCTGGGCTTATACATCAACCGAGCCTCTCACATAAAACCTATCAGTCAATCACTCCTATTATGCACCAACTATTTATATTTCTTACTCACGGCCTCTATCCAACTCGCATAACCTTCTTTCAGACACTCACCTTATTATTTAATTAGATATATCGACTCACACTATTTATCTTTTATTTCTAATCTATATATCGCAGTATTACATAGTATTGAAATTCGTACCTCAGCACATTCACTACATCTATAATACATTTGCTATTATATCATATGACTACATAATCATTTTCATATTATTTTATAAATATATCATCTTAATACAATACACTCATTTATATATATTATACTATCTATACTGCATTAATTATTATATAGCCTTTCTTCACATATATTAATATATATATATATATATATATAGTAATATATACTCATCATTAACGTACTTTCCTAACATAGTTATCATATACCTCACATTTATTATAATTAAAGTATCTATTCTTAACATATAATATGCCATTATAATACTATTATTCAACTACAAAACCTGAAAATAGAAAATAAATCAAGATCACTTTATGCTAATGGCCCTGATTATCATTATCATTGGGTTCTTATTTTGGGCTAAGGATTTTGACGAGGTTGACACTCGAGGACACCAAAGACTGAGGAACGACATGGACAGCAAGGGAGAGTAGGCGGAGAAAACTGAGTAAGCAGGGAAAATAAGTCACACGGATGGCGAGGCTGCATAAGAATGCAGCTCTGCAGACTTTAACTCGGCTTGTGGCTATGCAGACCGCCAGAAAGAGGTTTAATTGTAAACCGAGTACCTTTTGTCACGTATCAATTTCGAGTGTATAATATAGACTTTCCATACAAATACTTTTATATTGCAGATGCAGATATTCCGCAAAAAAAAAAGAATTAAAGTTTGAAGTTACCAGAAATAATTTCAAAATTTTTAAAGTATTAAAATATAATGATATAATGCCACAAATACATTATCAATTAAATAATTTATTAACATTATCAAATTAATATATATACATATAAAATATATTGAAATTTTTTCGCTTGTCGCTGCTCATCTCTTATTCTTATTGTTTTGATCTTATTACTTCTCTTCACTCCACAGATATTTATTATGTTATCTATGTTTGTTCTTGCTTATTCGTATCTAACTATACTACTTATATATATAATTATAATACTTATACTACTACTTACTTACTATATATAATCATACTACTATTAAACTACTATAACTTATAAACTACTTACATATAATCAAGTATGACTATTAACTTAATATATAATTTATAATCAGTTAAAATTAAGTTCGGATAAAGGCTAGTGCTCTACTCGAGCAAGCAAGTAACAAGAGTTAATTTAAAAATATCTAAGATGAAAAACCGACTACTGTGTGGCTGCTGTGTATAGGTTCTATGAGTCGACTCTGCTTTATTTTTATTATTATTATTATTATTTATCATATACTGTAATAGAGTATTACGATTACTATTTGTGATTTAAATCTACTTACTATGTATCTGATTAGATTACTCTAGTTTTGTTATGTATTTATTATGAAATTTACTGCGTGTGGTATGCAGATCTTACTAAAATTATTCATAAACTTCGATTTATCTCGAAACATACGTTATCAAGAGATATTATTAGGCTATGCATTGATTTTAGTGTATTTTATTATGCATGGGTACTTTTTATATAAGTTTTATGATTTTATTTTTAACTTATTATTTATTTATTTACTCTTTAATTATTATTATTATTTATTAATAATTATTATTCCAATGTATTCTTTTCAGGGGATTATTATTATTATTACCTTTGCGTTTATTGAAACTTAATATTTTTAAGAACGATCGCTTTAACAATAGTCAGAGTAGTTTAATAAAAAAAATCTTTGATTCCAATTTAGGCATTTACTACATACGACAAGCAATAAAGTTCCGAAAGAAAATAACGATTTATCATAGAGCAATTGTAAAATAAGTATATATTTTCTCTGCAAAATACAAAGAGTAGTCACGTACTAAATATATCACTATTGTTATATGACTCTTTAACATAGTATAGATAGTCAAATAAATGAATATGGGTACGAAGGGATAATTTACTCAACTTATGGTTACATTTTATTTATATATCTTATTATATATAAACAATAAGGACTATATATATTATTAAATTAAACATAGCTAGCTCGAGTAAACTATTTTAGCATACTTAGTCGATCTAAGGCTCACAATATGTATATTGGTCTACTAGAATGTTGGTGAGAACATAGGATGTGAACTGAGAGAGAATGTGTTGGATGGATATCACGATAGACGTGCATGAGGATAGGGTATAAGATTCTAGAAAGAGGGTAGTAACGTCGTAAATATGTTGTGTATGCTATCATTGATTCAATAAGGGATAAGTATCATGTACAGTAGCTAGCAGCTGCACTGCTAAAGTCAGCACTCGATTTGAATTATCGCATATCAGAGTGGGACTAACTATGAAATCCAAATCGGGACGAATGACGGTATATGACATTGTGAGAGATAGAAGATAGATGGAATAGTGTTAGGATGTGCTAAAGTATTTAAGTAAGAATGTTTAAAACTAAGTGAATAAGTGATAGTAGAAATGTAAGATATATAGGTTAGTAATATGAATAGCTAGAGTATATAAATAAGAGTAAAATAAAGTCATAAGCTCGTGGTTATGAATGTTAACTAAATAGACATAAATGATGAAGTCTCAAAGAAAGATGCTTTGGAATTATATATAATAGAAGAGTAAATAATAAAAGAAATACTTAAAGGTGCATACGTAATAGGATGAAATACAAAAGTATACTAGAGTAATAAATGTAATACAGTTATTGAGAAAGGAGGCATGTATGGGTTAGAACTATTTAACATAAGGAGAATAGAGGTAAAGCTTTATCTTACATTGAGAAGGTAAAAATGACCGTACGTATAAACGGTTAAGAATGAGAATATATAATAAGGGTGAGAATCTATATCAGCTTAGAATAAATGTAGATCATAGGGATATTAGTGATATGCTCTATTTGTAACTGATTGAAATGGATGTGAGGGGATAGTGTATGGAAAGATATCACTTTCGAAATAAATTCTGTACACTCAATATTAATACAGTTATTAAGTAAAGAGGTGATATGATGGTAAAATATATGTGTGGGTTTGAAATAGGTGCATATAGAAATGAATAATTAAGTAGTATATTATGGGGATGATGGTTATTTATGATATAATAGTATAGAGTAGTAGTGTTAAATTAAGGAAGATAGTAATAGAAAGTGAGAAAGGTTACAAATCTGCAAATGTATATATATATTATATATATATATATAAATATATATATATATATATATATAATTTAAATTATATTATATATATATTATTATATATATATATATATATTTATATTTATATAATATAGTTAATAATATAAATGAGTAATTATGAAAATAATTTATACTATTATAGGTGAAATGTATAATACTAAGGTATAGAATGAGATAAGGCGTATATAGTATATGTAATATAGTGATATATTGAATTGGATTTTGTGAAAGTTTGATTAATAAATAATGCGTTTATATGGATATAGTGGTATATGATTTTATATTACCTACGAGGGAATATTGGAGGAGATAGCGGGTTAAAATATTGATATACTACTTAATATATTATATAAGAAGGTTAAGGGCGAATATAAGTGATAAGGAACTGTTAGAATAATTATTATATGGGGAATAAGAGGTATATGCTATTAGTATAAGATAGCATTGCTAACTGCGGTCACAAGCGGGTACCAAAGGTGTTCAAATTAGTGATAAGGATAAAGTGATTTTGGTTAGTACTATGAGTCGCGTCGATGTGCACTGTTATAGTTGGAACGCACGTAAGACACAATCACATGGGTTGGTATAGAGCAGAAACATGATGGTGTAATTGACTCTGTGATTCAACGGAGTGAAGCTCGGTAGAAAAGGAAAATTTGCCGATTCTGATCAAATCAGTTTACTACTTGTATATCTCGAGTGGATTGGAATTGATATATTGCAGTGTGCACGCAACGAGATCAAAGCATGTCGTGCTAGACAGTGATTGAATCAGACCTCATTGCTCAGGCTTACAGAGCTTTCACTGTGAATATCTCAGCACCAAACCCAGCGCATAAACACATACACACACACACATAATAAATTTATATATAGTAGGAAGTATTATAATGTGCTGAGTAGTATAAGTGATATATATGGTTTATGGTGGTAGGCTATCTGAATAATGGAATATCAATAAAGTTATGTATTAGACCGATATATAAGTGAATAGTCGTTGAATGTAAGATAAATTTAGGTTAGTTCAATATCACGGTGAATTGGTATCTATAAGTTAATCTATAATATGCGAGAGTGAGTAACAAGTGAGGTTTGTATTAGTTATAATGTTGATTCATCCTTGGTTTAATATATATATTATACAATTTGTATATGGATGGGGTTATGAATAATGTATATATATATAAATATTCAGAGATTGAGGGAATGTACGTAAACCTATGATGTATATATATAGTTTAATAGAATGATGGAGAATGGTAAGGTGCTCTAGTCAAATCTCCCTCATATATAATATATATATATATACTACATATATTGAATTATTTCAAAGAAATATTGTGAATATATATAATTTATATATATATTGGGCTCTCACTCTGCTCGTCGCCGAAGATCTGAAGATTAATGAATAGTAAGGAATTATGATGTATGTAGCAGATATTTGGCAGGTAGAGTATATATTAGTATAATATGGATGAGGGCTTATGTAAAATAGTAATATAATACACTCGTGGATAATAGAAAATTTTTGTATGGATTGTATTATTATATATATATATATATATATTATTATATATATATATATTAATATCTTGGCATCGTGTTAGCTCTAAGAAAGGAAAAATAGAAAAACAAATGCCAAATACCAATACAACCTTCTTAGCTCAAGCTGGTGAAGTATTGTTAGATGGTGACACATCAGTCTTCTCTGTAGAAACAAGTGTCCGTTAACCAGCGCTCTGAGTAAAATAAAATGTGAAATAGGTAGTATTACTGGTATTAAGTGTGGGTTTATGGTAGGAAGTTTGTTAGGGAACGCGCGAGGACAGATGAGTGCAGATTTAGTATATCTAGTAAAAAGTGACAAAGTGATTGTAATAGGCATGTGCACAGACATTGACACATGGGTAGACTTGCTCATATATAAATCGTTATGTAGGCGTATAATATCGTTATTAAAAATAGTGCGAATTATAGCCATTCTCGTGTGCGCTAGGGTCCTACATGAGGGTAATGTTGTTACCCTGTGTTATTGTATAGTAGTAGGAAGAATATGGTCTGGAATAAGAATATAAGATCTAAAGTTTCAATGTGTTCAGATGGACAATCTTAGGGGTGTGCTAAGGTGTGAGAAGAATTGATAAAATGAGGAATGAACATATTAGAGAGTTGTGTGGTTGTGAAGAAAGTTTGGGCTTGGATATGATGACAGATTGTAGTATGAACTTGGGAGATTTGATTTTCGAAAAGTATTGGTTGAAAGAAATGGTGGTGTGGTCATAGATGTACATTGGAAAGCTTCTAAGAATATGAGATGGATCATTAAAATACTTGCACCTATCGATTAATACTAAACGAAACGTGTTTGTTAATGTGTTTTCATAACAGAGCCTTCGGGTACGATATTAGTCTATTGGTAAGACGCGAGGGTGGCGGAATGCATAGTGTTTTGATGATTGTAATTCCGAGCATCCCAACTAAGAGGACCCGTGGACATTCGCACGAGGCCGACAAAAAAACAAAATTTCCGTTGTGATCTCGTATGCTTAACGAAGCGCTTAACAAAAAAAAAAAAAAAAAAAAAAAAAAAAAAAAAAAAAAAATTAAATTCGGCGATAGATGATGATCGAATCTTAATATATTACCATAAAGGTTGACGTTCGATTAAATAGAATTGGAAATGCGTTATGGGTGTATGTTGGTGGGTATAACGACGAACAGTTGCACTTATGCGAAAATGTGAAAGGAATGTTTGCTTATGCATATGATATGGTGAGACAGCTGAATATTTCAGAACGCGGCTAGGTGTTGTGTTAGGTGTAAAGGGGTATGGTTGTCAAAACCGCATCAACCCGATTACGGTACAAAGCAGTTAAGGGATAGGATAGAACGAACGGCACTTTGTGGTGTCCTTTTTCCCTTACAAAGAAAACGACCTTGCTCCCCTTCACGACGCATGTAATGATGGCGCCATCTTTAAACCCCTGAGAATTATACTGAAAACCATAGAAGCAAATGCACCGGAGATAAAAACACAAGCAAAACTTCTGCGGTGTCATCACTTTTCCTGCAATACTTCACACAAGGTAAAACTTTCAAAGTTTCACTTTCAATAGAGTTAATTATTATCTGAGACTGTGACGAATAAGATATGTCATTACACTATTATAAATATTAATAATGAATTATGTAGAAGAGGTTGACCTTTGATTATATAATAAAGAATAATAATAATGACTATGTGTCTGTGTAGTATTTAAGTGAATCAATTTTTTGTCGTAATTTGTTCTACATTAAATGAGGAAACTTTACTCTTCTGGGTTTCGCTTCTTGGAAGCATAACTCAGTAATAAGCGAACTTGTTAGAGCACACCTATACTTGGATGTCGCCACTACCTCTATTATCACTCATGTGTTGTACATATTACGTATAAATAGGTACTAGATAATTAGACGAAGAAGTAAGATAACTTAAACAATGATGATTAATTTTATTACTGATTCAAAAAGAAACACCTTAATAGAAAATTACTTTGCTTAGTAATAGGAAGTGGGCAATATACTCACTATTACGTCAACATATTCGTATTACATTATATATATATATATATTAATATTAATTAATATTATATATATATATATATATATATATATATATTAATATATAATTAATATTACTATATTATATATATATATATATATTACTATATAAACGGGAACATATCGACATAAATGCTCCAAAATAATAGTTATATAGTATATATATTAATAATATTTTAATAACATACATATTAAATACAAAAAATATATATATATTAATTAATAATATAATAGAATGAAGAGAGAGAGAGATGAGTATACTCAAAGTCAATTACTATAGGATTTAACCTATCCCATTTTATATTTAATGGATTCAACCTTACTTACTTTATTTGCGTTAATTTTACTTCCACAATATATATATATATATATATATATATCACTACATTATACCATTACTAAATGAGCATACAATCTTAACTGACTCATATACTATCCATATTATCCAATATCATTAATAGCACTTTCGACAACTAAACTAAAGTTTGACACAGTTGATCAAGATATAATTCATGCGCACATAAATGACGACATACTAGGACATCACCTAGCCTTGTCATAAATAGCTACGATCAGTGTGGCGGGAGACGAGGAAGAATATGCAAAGCAGCAAAATACGGTATGTTCCTTAGCGAGGCTAGAGTTCCGTTTACAAGGAGCGAGAATTAAAGTGGGGAGGGATGAGAATACATGTCATTAAAGTGGATTGATTTGTGTACTGCCCACTAGGAGCACAGACCGATAACTATATCTTAGACTAGAAGAAATGCTGCTCGATGGAGCTATGGGTAGGTTCCTCTTACGTATGATAGAGATGTGAGTGATCAGTAGAGACTGTAGAACCACCGCACACTCTTTCATATAATAATATTTTACGACGAAATGTGTATAATGATTCTAGTATGGAAAACAATTATAGTGTATAATGATTCAGACGGAGAGGGAATATTCTGATTAGAAAGTTGATGTAAGATGAGTGTATGGTAAATGTTATTTTTTTGAAAGGAGAGCATTTAAAAGTTCATAATGAGAGATTTTTAAATTAATTGTTACTAGAAAGACCACAACAGTATGATATATAGAACCAGGAGCTTGAAAATGATTGGTGTGGGTGTGAAATGTTGTGTGTGCCTAGTTGTGGGCAGTTAAAGCGAACACATTTGAGTCAGAGAGGCATTGAGATAAGCAAGAAGTTTATGCTTGGACATAAATCTAGTGTTGTGTGTAGAAATGGAAACGAGATATAGGTAAGAACATGTAACTCCACTCTGCGCTCACTCGCACTCACTTGATTAGTGTATGTGTGTGTATAGTATTTATTCTTGAGATATGGAGTATGTATATATAGGTATGTATGTGTGTGCATTGTCTGACGCTCGCGCTAAATACCATCATCTGACGTGAGAAAGTGTGTAGAGACTATAAGCAGAGAACTTTGTATGCTTGTGTAGTACAGTCCTCGAAGTGAGGTCTTTTATTAGTTATGAGTTTTGGTGTGTATGAGCTCACGGAAAGAGTTCAGATTTGAGTCTCTTGGTGCGGGGCTGCCGTAAGGAGTGTTGAATATAGATGATGTCTAGAGTAACCGTATAAAAATTACAGGTGGGTTTTGGGGTGTCCGGATGGAGAAAAATGAGAATGATATAGACGTGAATATAAAATGTTGGGTGAATTTTTGAATCAATATACTTGTATGTATGGGAGAAGAGTGTCTGTTATGTGTATACTAGGAACGGAACTTATCTTTTAATAGCAGAGTCGAGTAAGATAAGGCATAAGTCAAAAGGTTATGCAGGACTACGGGGATAGGTAGGTAGGAGATGAGTAGTAATAATCTGGGCAGAATGATTTTGGTGTTTGGTAGAAGTAGGATGATGTGTGAAGTAGTGTGTTGGAGATGTTAAAATCAAAGTGAAAGGATTAGGAATAGGGATACGAAATATATATTTTGTTTTTATTGTGGAACATAATATAAAATAATTGAGTGTGGAACGGGATGGACGATTGGCTTGTTAGTGGAGATTTAGTGGGGGAATGTGGGTTAACGAGTATCAGTCGGGCTGGAGATTTACAAAAACCATGAAAGGTGAAAGTATAAGCTGAACCTATACAGCTGATATATGATTTATAGGAGGGATCGAACAGGGGAAGCTATACTGAGAAGAAACCTCGCAAGGTTCTATATCCTTTTTCTAGTTGGACATTGTGGAAACTAAGTTAGCTAAACTGAACAACATTTGGTGAGACCCCAATGAGGCGGTAGATGCAGTTTTGTAAATGCGCTCTTAAGCGAGTAGGCCAAAAAAAGTTCTCGTGAGAAGTGAATGGCTTAGGATAGGTGATAAACAGTAAGGACGATTGAGGCGCTTAAGAAATGTGTGAGAGAGATAGAGAAGATGAGCTGGAGATTTTATTGAGACGTGGGAAAGTGGCGAAAAACCCACCGCGTGAAAGCAGTGTGTAAATAGTAAGGAACAGAGGAAACGTGGGCTGCAATGCTCACTAGAGAGGTGACCGCGGATGCACGGATGTAATAACTTAGAGAAGTTGAACACTAGGTAGTGGATGTATACTATAAGGGTTGAAAGAGAAAAGAATATGAAATCAGGGACCAAAAAGAGATAGATAGTGGAGAGAGGAGGAGATAAATAAACAAGGCTTAGACTCTTGAGAAAGGGAAGGAATGAAGTGGGCGGCATAAGACTTCTTACGAATGAATGAAGTTGTTTATGGAAAGCATAATTCTGAGTAACATGGAAAGCGTGAAAAAAGAGTAGAACAGTAGAAATAAAGGTGAAACTAAGACTTAAGATATAATGAGATAATTATGGCGTAATTGCTGATAACGCTTTGGAGGCCAAACTAGAATAGTATATTATTGGGAGTGTTAATTAACAGGGAGTGTAGGGAATAACAGAATTACTATCGCGGATTACTGTATTAGTATTATCCAAACAGTAATGAAGGGTGAAAAATGAATGTGTATGGGTCTCTGAAATATTCGGGAGATACTCAGAAAACGGAACTCACGTGGTTATCTCTCGGAGAGGATAATATGGAGGCTCTATATGTATTTGTCTGAGAAAGTGTATTAAGCAAAGGTGTGGTAACAACATAAATAGATGTTTTAACAGAATATGATAATATAATCAATGACGTGAATTTATGTTAAGTGGTCAAGAACAGCGAAGGCGAGATGGTGATTGCATTGGATTTGGTAGTTGTGTAATAGAGCGTTTATGGAGGGTATGTTAAGATCGGGTGAGGTGTGACTATCGAAAGAAGGAAGAGCAGAATAATAGTAACACCGGAAAGATATTATACTTCATAAATATAGGAGTTGGTTAGTGAGGTAAGTACATAAAATGCTGCCGATAATAGGGGGGAACCAGTTGGATCTATTACTCAGGTGGGACAATTATGTTGTATATTGAGATATATAATTAATGGAAGATATATGGGCTTTTGATAATATCTTGGTGTCGATATAGAGGTAGATCTTCGGCGGCAGTTTCTGTGATGCGATGAAAATGTGGACGGACTATGGTTGAAACAAGTCATGGGTTCAGGCTCTCTCAGAGAACGATGGAAGAAGTCTGGGATGCTCGTTCGGATATTCGATACGTTTTACCTTGAATACTATCACTTGATGTTGATACAAAATGAGGTGAGATTCGCATTACGCACATCCAAATCTCGATATCTCTTAGATGATTTTATTGAGTAGTGATGCACACACATCCGCAGCGCTTGAGTAGCATTAGGTCAACTATATAAAATCAGGTCCTAGGAATGTAATACGCCGTCAAGTCGGGGCGCACTGTGATGTGTTAGGAGTAAAATTAGTATGGGGTAATGGGTTGGGTCTTTTATGGCAAGGATTAGCCTATTTCGAATAGGTATATCTAAAAGTATGTATTGAGAGTCTAGATAAGAGGCACAATTGTTGTCTGTTAGAGATAAAATTAGGCAGGAAGTAGTTGCATTATGCGTATTTAGTATGTGAATTTAATTGCGGAAAGGATTTAGTACAATCGATGGTCGCTCTCATAAAAATAGTTTACCGAATACAACCCAACTGACTCAATAAAACTTATTTTCCAGGATTGAATGCTTACATATTCAGTCATGGGGAATATTTTATATATGAAATATGTACTATTCTTTGATTAGGATATATTATGTGACGAATTATATGAGGGAGCTCAGTATATTAATAAAGTTATCCTAATAGCTTATGAGTATCTCTACCATATACTCCAACCCTTAGTAGAAAAAATAATCTTGAGCAATATAATTTTAGAAAGATTCACCATCTTTATGTCTAATGAGAGGCCCTAAAACAAATTGCTTCATACAGTCTCACTAGTTGATAATGATGAGTAAGTGTATTTTGGGATAATAATATAATTTTTTCCCCTGTCCAACCTTAGTAGGTTTCGTTAATGATATTACGGCGTATAGCGAGCACGAACTACAGTTGCTCATCTAGCTCTGAAGAAGAAAAACTCCCTCAACTGAAGAAGAAAGAAGGTGCCTTCCGACAACAAGCAGCCTTCTGCCGAAGAGCAAATGGAGATATAATACTTGTACAGTCACAAGTCGGTCTTTCGCAACACTCTATAGTTTCGTATAAATCAGAAGATAAAAGATGTAAGATTCTCTGGATAACTACTATTTACACTGTAGATTCTTAGAGAGGACTCGACTCCTTACGAATCGACTCGCACATACAGCACACACTCACTATATATCAGATGAAGGTATAACAAATGTAAAATGCACGTCGCTATCGAAACACATTAAATATTCATAGAAGATTCGCTTGCTCGGAGAGCACGTGTTGGTTTATGGAGTTCAATGGTAATTTGAACGAATAATAATAATATATTAACTTTAATATGTTATGCTGCAAAATACATCATCGTATTCGTTAATAATTCATATAGAAGATATATACTTCTTCTTCTGTATACATGTATATTTTTGGAGTATTGAGTGGAAATCTATCTATATATGTGATGGCGAAAGTCCCAGATACGTCACGAGTATAAATTATAATTTTCAAAATATCAAACTCTATTCTCACCACACTGAGGCTTTTTATACAGGTATAGAATCGATACCCTATATTTCCACTTAAGAACAAAAGCGCAGCTCGAATGTAAATTTCTTAAGATAGTACGAACTTATGTTTAGTTAAACATATAACTAACTAGATTAGGCAAAATTCGGGAGGTTCTCTTGTCCCGAAAAGTAAAGTTATTATATATTGTAGTACAATTCTGCGGCACAAGTCGAGCACCAAAGTTATATTTCTTGACATCCTCTATGTAGATTACATGATAATACTAATATAAAAAAGCTCACAGAATCTTTGACTTAGAGGCTGTAAATGTGTATACACGATACATGCCGGGTTTACTTTAAAAAATAATAATTTTGATCATTGTTATCATAATATCAACTGGGAGGACTCTCGCTCGCTCACTGAGTGTGAGACACTCTGAGTGATAGCTCACTCGCCACTATGGGATACGAATCAGCTGTGATATATATGCTTATGACTATATGATCGTACTATTATATATGTCACGTGTGCAACACCCCAATAATAATTGACTGAGTAGTAATGATACATCCATATTACTTCATTCAAGACAATGATCGAGAGGATACCATGAGGTATTACTTATCAAGGAGAATGTTACGGATTATATTTACTTATGTAGGAATTGTTTGGTTGTATAAACATTTGGAGTTTCGAGGTGTGGATATTCGGATGTAGAGTCACGACGTAACTTGACATATTGGTCGATATCCCTTGCACAACCCTCCGCGGTGGCAGACTAATCGCTGCATCCATCTGTCACGGAGGTGTTTTCTTGGACTTGATTCACAAGTAGAATTAGAGCACAGATGACCAAGCTCTGGAAGTAGCATACTAAAGAAATCAATCTATATATGATATCTATGTGGGTAGCTTGTTGAGGACATGATGCTTTATATGGACTTGTGCCAGTACTCATAAACCATAGGGGCACGGCAACAATATAATTAATCCAACACAGAGAACTCCCATCCCGTTCCGCTCTCGGTCTCCGGACTTTCCACGCACTCAAGATTACTGTGTATGAGCATCTCTCAAGTACGACCCCGCAATTTTGAGCACACTCAGACCTCATTATGGTTTTGAGTTGGGGCAACTAACGATCTTAAACTTAGGTCGCTGCGGTTTCTACTGTCTCCAAATGTACTCGAACGCACAATTGGTCCAAATATTAGATACATCGTTAAAATTGCTATTACGTTATAGATCTCCATATATTTCTATGTATACGCTTCTAGAGTTCATTTGCACAATGGCATAATATATCATCAGATCGTCAGCACCGTATGTAAAGCTCAATGTAATTGACATCTAGGGTGCTTTATCTCACTCACACGTCGAGACTCATCATAGTACGTTTGAACGATAACTTCATCAATAGTAGATATCTACAGACATAAAACACCCTCAGTAAGTTACATAATGGGGATGCGCTTACGAAGTTCACCACTCTGTAAATAAAGATAGGAAATAAATACATATATACTTGTAAAAAATATGCATTAAAAAAGATAATTTGTATAAGAGTAATACTCTAAGGAATGAATACCCATAAGAATATTGTTCAAGAAAAGCTGAGATGCCAATATATATAGGGAAAAACTATAATGTTCATTTCTGCACACATCTACACAACGTATCGTCGAATCAAGCTCTTGCAATAAATAACAATAAATATCTTCTCGCTTAATTTATTGATATTTTCTCTATGTGTCATGTCAAACATAATAAGAAAATATGTGTATATTTGTTGTGATTGGAGCATCGCAGTATTGTAAAGTTAGCATGATATAATGACATTTAATATCTATGTTCGATATTATGTTCTTGTTGAAATGATTATCTGACATATAGAATTAGAAAACATATAAAATTAATGCTATGAAGAATTACTCTATTGACCGTCTTATTCCCAGTAAAGTGAAGCCACGTATCTCTGATGAGAGGTCGGTACGAGAGCATTCAAATGCGTGATAACTTTATTCAGCTCATTTGCCGCTCATCTCAATTCATGCGAGAATGATCATACTACGCACATCGCATAGTCTATATTCATATGTTGCTGTCTTGATCTCTCGCTAGACACTGGTCACTAGCATTGATGATGAGCACACATCTAGGAAGAAAGAAACGTTAAATACACGTGACAATGGTAACACCGCACTCCAGCAGCGGAGAGACCATTCACATGCATGTTATGGCGGGATTGTGGTGCCTCTCTATCAACCAGTAAAATATGCCTCAATTATTTACTAATACATACTAGATACAATACAAGGAATAAAGATGTTAATATATTATTTATAATCATATATATAACTCGTATTATATATATATTATATTAAGTGACATATCTTTAGAACGACCGCAAACATTTACGCAAAATAACACAATAACGTAATACCTAATACAATTGTCATAGTATATATATACATGCCTAGGACGGTCCTTTACAAACATACATAGTAGCATTATAAAAACATAACAAAATAAAATATAATATATTATAATATATAAATAAATTGAATAAATAAAGCTTTACAACATAATAGCTCGCAACCCACGAATTATTTAATAAATCTATTATATATTAATCTATCAATTATCTATACACATATATTTATTTTATATTATTTGAGATGCGGGATATTGTAGGGTGTTTTGTTGAAAGTCGTATTAAAGTTTCAGTAGAACATCTGATCTATGAAAAATCTCGGGCAAACTATTTTGAGGAAGAACTATAACACGTGTCACATTATGAGGTTGTATTTTTTCTCTTTCTCCTATACCACCAATTATGAGATGTAGTAAAAAGGGCTAGAGTGTAGTAAAATATGTTACATTAGTTTTCTCAAGGCATAAGCAAACTGAGGACAATTTCCTCATATATTGTGTGCGCCTGACATCTAGAGGAGGAAGGATATAGGTAAACCATCTTCTTAGGTGTCTATATTGGTGGGATATGCCACATAGAAATATACTACGGATTGAGGTCTCAATACAAAGAAATTTGGATATAATATACACCTATATATTCGACTCGCAGACTCATCACTTATATAATATGGTTGCTGACGGAGTCGCCTCTATACAGAATATAGACTATAAATTTAGGCTTAAACTTGCTATATATATAGTTATGACTGTTTGAATTATGTGTTTTTTTTATCTTATAGTAACTTTAATATGAAATTTCTTATTTAAGATTAATGTTATAGTTATTGTATTCCACGCTTTACGCCTCTACTGAGGCATGGACCTTTTGTCTAGTATACTGCTCGTTGAGCCCGATCTTGGAGCGCACGGACATCACGATCCTGTCTGGCCATTGCATGCGTCGCCCGACTATCACTCATTTCTATCTTGCACACCTCTTTCTTCCAATAGAAATTAGTGAAAGACGATAGTACCTCTCGTACGCATTCAAGGTCTTCAGAATTGATGACATACTGCTCGCCTCTGTTCAAACCTAGTATCACACTCACTCCTCCAAATTAATAACTTTAAAGGGTGCTTACTGTGTTTACTATCTCATACCGTGGTGATATAGACCCCCAGGGAAGAATCCTTCTACAGGAACCTTAATATTTCCTCACTGACCCTCCACTCGGACAATCCTCGTAACATCTAACAAATATAACATATTCAACGCTCAATAAGGTGTTCTTGAAATTAACGGTGATGATAGTGACTCTCTTGGAAGATTATTGAGTAGCAGTCAACTCTTTCTGTTGATGGTTGCATTAGAAGCCGAACCTCTCGCGATGGAACTCTAGAGCGAATGACGACTGAGTAAACGAGTATACGCATAATCGTTCGGAAACGACAGTCCTCCTCAGAGATGCGAGGTGACACCAAGTAGAGTTGCTCTGGAGATCACTGGCTCCGGGCTCACTCACAGTGTTCAGAACAGATATCTGTAGATGTATTGACATTTTTTTTTTTTCTTGTTTCAGATAACTATAGGTGAGAACAGCACCTGATATTGAACCTATCCCGTCGCAGCATTAGTCGCTGGTGAAGCTGATTCTGAAACTCCTATTCGGCCGAACTGTAAAGAGTGGGAAAAGGAGACCTCGCTAAGAATATGCCAGGTCTCGACTGGCTGAATCAGCTATGACTATATGGTTCGGATGACTCCATACGCTCACGCATTCTCATAATACCACTGGTCATATCACAGAGGCACCGGTACTGTAGTGCTGGTCAGAGAGTAAGACGCCTCGGACTCAGAGAGAGAAGATCTTATCCAACTCCGGTATAATGTCACCGCTCTCTACTTGGAGATGAATGCGAAGCACGGGGCCAGTTTTTACCCAATGCTGAACTCGGTGGGAATGCCATTTCCGGGCTTGCTGGATTAGCGTCTGTAGAAAGATGCAGTGAGAATATGGGTTCTGGCACAGGTCGATGACTAACAGCACACGTATGTGACAAATAAACAACTCTCACTCATCTGTATCCATGACTAATTATTTAGCCGTTCGAACGCAAGATTGTGAGATCCGTAACTTCAGTGACTAAGAATATCTCATATTGAATGGAGTCGAAAAGGACTCACCACTGCTCTCTTTTATAGCTACACACACGTTAGAACATCTGCTAGAGGCTCTCAAAAATCGCAGATGAGATGGGGAAGCGACAGACACAGGCGTAAGTATGACAAATAAATCTGCTAGTTAAAGTGGCTGAAAAAATTTTTTTTTGGCACTTTGCAAAGTCTTCATATCAGATTGACGTTGGCCAGGGTTGTCCGCACACAACTGGATGGCAATTATATGTATAGTACGATCTGGTGCTAATATTTGCTCGTCGTTCCTGGAGTATATATACTAATAAAGGATTAATTCAATTATATAAGTACTCACTGGTTTGTTAAAGAAAAATAGAAATTAATTAGATTGATTAAATTAAACTCAGTCTTAGTAAATAATTTCGGTCTCTGCCTTTCAACTTCACCCACAATAGTATAAAGAAAGATTTGTACATAATTTTTATTTCACTTAATAAATGATGTTATGTGTTATCATTTAAAAGAGGATTATTTTCTCACTACACTAGGTATATACAAGGCAGATAAGTAATCCTGATATACATACGCCTATCACCGATACTACTCAAATGACAAATCTGCTAACGCGATATCACCTTAGCATTAAGCCTCGGGTAATCTATACCTCTATATATAATATATAAGCTCAAGTCAGTCGTCCAGGGTCACATTACTGTTAACTAGGGACACTCTACTTTCTAGCTTATGAAATATTAGCAAACTATCTAGTATATCCCCTATACTACCTACTACCCCTACTATCAGCACGCGTTGAAAAACTAAAAGTGAATCAATATCTCACCACAACAAGCAGAATATCTTATAATCAGTTTTATTATGGAATATGTCGCTCAGAAACCTGAATCCTGTGCTACCCGATTGACTTTTACTCACCGAGAGCTTGTAAGTCAATATATTCATATGAAATTTTTACTAGCCTATACTTTGGTAGCTTCAGTTTTTCGGTTAATACCTATACTGCGATAGGCTGAAAAGTCATATATACCGTCAATTCTACGATCGCCTGATAACCAAAGATGTTTTTATCATTAATACTGCAAAGTACTATGAAATATCCATATATCCTTTTAGAATATAGAATCTGCGCTCTCTAATATGTATCATTAAATGAATAATAAATGATGTAAAAATAATAAGGACTTGTAAGGCTAATATGAGGGGAAATTTAATATAGTCCTTAGCTTCATTATATAACACATATTATTTAGTTATTATTATATAATTTTTCTTATATAAATACGGTTAATTAAGTTAGATATTTCTTTTTAGCCAGGTTAATGTTTAAAAGAATTGTGAATTTCAATATTTAATGCTTATTTTATAATTATTTTATTTGCTTATTATAATTTATTTATTATTATTTTTATTTTTTAATTGGATTATAATAGTTTTAATAAACTGGTTTTGATATAATATATTCCATGAGGGACAGCCATTGTGTGTGAAAATGATCATGCTACAGTCCCCCTTGGATCTCGTATGAGGACTCAGTTGGGTTCCTATCATGCTGGCTCCCAAACTAATCAGACCCCTCTGAGCTTCCCAAATAATGGAATCATATTATATATATATATATTCTTATGTGCATAATTATTCACTTCTCGTCCGAGTCTGGTTCATGCTCGCTCTCTCTATGATTTGAGGGATCCTGCTAATGATCGTATACATATCCACGAACTCGGGCAACCTCCCCCCAGGGCAGAGATATGCTGAGAGCACAGATGGACTCCCTTGAGAGCGATGTTGATGACTCTCATCCTGGAAGGATTATTAGATTCCCTCAAATGTCGACGTTGCGCTACGCGAAGCGAGTATAATGATTGAGGCTCTCACCCAAAACGCTCCACTCACAACTTCGCAGAAAAGCTGCGCGTTTGATACCGGCACTCCAGCTCTCTTCGCCAGAGCGATATGCTGGAAGGTCTCGATCTTGTAATCGCCCAGCGCAAGAGAGAAGTATCAGAAGATGTACGGGTCCTAATGTGTACTTCGAGAAGGTCCAGAAGTCGCTAAGTCTGTAATTGGGTGCCATTGGGATAGTCAGCGGATATGGGGAAAATGCCCCTAGGGTATCGTGTGTATCTAGACGAAGAGCCATGGAGAGACTTAGGTCATTCTCAGTTTCATCAGAGATCCGCTCTCCTCAATGTGATCGCAGTTTGCAGTGGTATAAGATAATGACAGATTCGACGCAGTAGCGGGAGTGTGTGTTTAAGTGAGCGAGGTTGTGTGGAACGGTTGTTGAGCTCGAACTGCGAATAACCCGAATTCCTCTAATGCCATGTTCTCTAAGAAACAGTGAGCTATGAATACTCGCTTTTTGAGAGAGAGTGCTTATCGGAGGCTGGGAGGAGGGTGGTGTAGAGTATCTGGTATCTACACTACATAAGGCGTACCGGTCAGTGGTAGATAAGGACAAGTTCCGAGGATCAACGCTAGAGGCCTGAAGAGGAGAATATTCCTGAACGCACGAAAATGGCGCATTTTACACAACAATGGTATTGTGTGTTCCTGAGGTGGTTATGGCAAACATGTCGACAACCTAGGGAGAAATCGCGTGTGATAGTGCTTCACAGCCAAGTCTCTCGCGAGCAAAATTGTCAAGCTTCCAAAATACCTCGATTCAGCCCCTCTCCACCAAGCTCTCTCCTCCCTTTCTTCTCTGATGGTACCATATCGCATACCTCCCTGACTTCCTCCTCATCGCACTCATTATCCCGATGCAGTAATAAGGTCTTAAAATAGTGGTTTTTCCTTAAATACTCGGGAACATCCACCTACGGCCGTAATTGTGAATAATGTGCGGTTACCTCCTTACTTTGAGGACCCACAAGGATCGGGAATGACCATATGAGAGGGTATTAAGAGTATACCTTAAGAACAATAAACGGACCTGTATAACGGTTTTTGAACATTTGTTACCAGAATCGCTGGAAGATGAGTTTCTGTAAGCAATTTTAATCTTCCCCTTTTTGTAATGGAGCCCAATGTTAGCAGAAATCATATCGGGTATTATCTCCTTACTGGAGAATAACTCATAGCTGTAATAAGCTGGGATTCCTGGGACAATAAGTATGTGCCTTTTGAGTAATAAACTCTCCTATAGGTAGTATGCTTTAATGGCAGAAAATGTGCATCGATATTATATTGATATAAAATCACGGCGCTTAGAGGTCACTCGGTGATCCCAAGAACCTGGATCTTACCTGCATAGCAATACAATTCGTTACGTCACTACTAATCGAAATTACTTTACTTATGATTACATAAATATGTCTCACATTTAGCGAACGTTTAAATACCAGTACCATCTTGATTTATTAATTAAAAATTATTATTGTATATATATTACTGAATATAATATATTTACATATATATATACTCCATATTTTGTTAATTTTTTATAAGTTGTTAATATCTTTACTGATATAGTTAGAAGAAACGATGACGAACGGACTAACGAAATATCAAACTGATCTAATATATAACTGTTATGGTCTATATAGCTTCCATCCGGAAAAAAACTTAATACTCTAGAAGTTAAAACTTTGTGTCCAAACTTGATTTATAGTACTATATTCAGTATATATATATATATGGGTTGTGCTTGTGCCCTAGTATAATATATATATATTATATAGGAATAAGTTACATGATTTTATGAGCATAAACCGCTTATTCATCTTTGGATATTTAAGGAGATACAACTATAATATAAGTATGAAAATATATTATTTCATTGCTAACATATCACATGGCAAATGTATACTATCTTGCAAGCTGAAATAAGGGAGCAACCTGTCTCAAATAGAGATTAGTGTGTTATAGTAAAGCTATCTCATGGCTCATTGTAGAAATCTAATTTAATGATCACAATTATAAATATACTATAATAAGTAACATTAGTTTTAAGTTTTGGTGAACAATATTTAATTTGCGCATAAATTTTTTTTTAAAATAGTTACAATGGAAATTTAACAGATATAAATTTTTTGAAAGATAAGATTATACAAACTCGTGTACAGCCTAGCAGGTATCAATATACAAAGTTCATCGATTTGTTCCATTTAGAAATTGTGATTATAAATTATAAATGGTTTATTCAATCACCAAGAAATGAAAATATAGGAATATAGAAAAATATTTTAAATGATAACCATAAATAATTGAAAAATATTAAAAAACATAAATAACTCCAATATTTGGTTAAGGAATTCATTCTATGTTACCTTTTGTAATGATTCCTAATTAAGTTGGAGTTGGGGAATATTTTGATCTTATCTCCAAATGATAATGTATTGATTATTGGAAAATGAACAAAGTGAACAATTAGATTTTCTGCATTTCATTATCTGGAATTAATCATTTTATTATTTTCCCCTGCAACGATAGACAATATTGTTATTAATTTAACCTCAGGAAAAATATAATAGTAAATTTTAATCTGGTATTCAATCAAGCTAGAATACTGTATAATAAGATACTCAGATATTCCTTTATATAATTAATAGGCAGAAGAGAGACTGAAGTATATCTATATAATACTCACTATTGGTTAATATGAAATTTATATTAATTTATAGTGTAATATACATACATGGTTCTTTTGTACAAATACTTTAAATTTCG
>JABUQX010080782.1:0-25000 GCA_015478945.1 Trachelipus rathkii
AGATTTATCACATCATCATTATATAAAAGTGTCTTGCCAATTCTCCCTTTGGACGGATTAGGCCTTTATTATCTATGAATAAGTTAAGTTGATTGACCAGCGGTGGAATTTTCATCCTTTTTTGGATTTTGGAGAAATAATATCTCCTTAGAAAAACAATGCTGCTGCATTATTTTCAACCAATAGAGTTGGGCTTTCTGATCACAATCTTCATCCAGCCTTTAACTCCCTGCTATGGATTTGAATATTTTTGAAGTTACTTTATAAAGCTTATGCACACTTGAATAGTCTTTAAATGGTAACAAAGATGAGAAAGCAACGCAAGATGTGTTACATTGTAAGTCTTTTTCGTTATTGGCCTCAGACAAACTTTAGTTACTAAATAGGCCATTGAGATTGATCTAAAAGAACCAAGAAGGACCTTTAGCCATATGGCAATTTTTTGAAAGAAGAAAGTAAAGAAAGGTTGTAAGCACCTCTGGTAATCAGAATCTGCTGGGTTTTTTCAGCATATTGATGTAAGCATAGAAATGGATACATTGTACTCTAGCTCAACTTGATTTTTTGATTTGATAAATTTCTTTGAGCCTATTATTTACAAAAACATTTTTATTTTTTTGCTCTTTCCGGATAGAAGCCATGAAAGGAAATTTGGAGCATTCTCAAACAACCTTTATGTTTGTTGAACTGAACTTAGAAATTCTGATAATATTGATTTGATACATTTGAAAAATAAGAAACAGATAACAACTCTAAAGAGGGCAAAGCCCTAGATTTGAGAGGGGCCACCTTGGCCTTTGAGAATATTAAATTAGAACCTTGACCTATACTATAAACGACAAAACCATAACAAGATGAAGAAGCATCACAAAATACGAATAAAGAGTTCGAGGGAGAAGGTGAGAAAGCACACCTTTCAATTTCAATATTATGTAATTTATTTAAATCTGAACATAGTGAAGACCAGGAAACTAAAACATCAGCAGGGACCTTTTCATCCCAATCGAGACCTAATTGCCATAATTTCCTAATTAATAACCGACCTCTTAAAGTTACGGGTAAAAAGATATTTAAAGGATCAAAAACCTTGGACACAGCAGACAACAACAATCTTTTGGTATTTGCATCAGCATTTACTGAAAATTTTGCTAGTTTTAACTTATCTGTAAGAGGATTAAAAAGATATCCAAGAACCTTATCTTCTGATTCCTGATGTTGAACTATTCTACCCTCTTCTTCCATAACAGTTCTTAATTGATCATTATTAGAGTCCCAACTTCTAAGATGGAAACCACCATCTTCCATTCTTTTGTTGCATTCATAATAAAGTTCTTTTAAATGTTGTAGATCATTGCCACTAATAATTAAATTATCAACAAAAAAATTATTTAATAGAATCTGAGTACATGCATCATCCTCATAAGACTGAGCATGATGCTTAATGATATAATTGAGGATGAAAGGTGAGGATGTGAAACCAAAAACAATGGTTGAGTATCGATAAGCCTTTAATTGACCATTACTTTTCCAAAAAAAGCAAAAGCGATTGCGGTCTTCGATAGATTTTAACTTAATCTGAAGGAAGGCTTGTTTAATGTCCGCTAACATGACAAACTGATTTGATCTGAACCGGAATAAATGACCCAACAAGGAGGACATAAGATCTGGTCCAGTATAGGCTGCCTCATTTAGAGATGGTAAAGAATTAGTTTTAAGAGAACAGTTAAACACAGGCCTGACCTTTGTTGATACTTGTTCATCAGTTTTGATAACAGGTCTGTGAGGAACCCAAATATAATTTTTATACTCAGAGGGAGATACTTTGAACTCTTCAATAATACCATCAGCTAATTGTTGCTGAAAGACATCATCATAGGCTTTAACTAAATCTTTACTTTCCAAATTTTTATGAACTCTATTAAGCACTGCAAGAGCAATGTTATAGTTTGATGGCAACAAAGGAAGTTTATCTTCAATCCATGGAAGATCTATATGATATTTTCCGTCTTTAAACTCTATACCACCTTTGAATTTTTCAATCTGTTTCAAATCATCTTCAGATTTATTATTATTCATACCTTCTATACCTAAGGACTCTAATTTGAACATGTTTTCTAATCCTTGCTCTACCTCAGAATTACTTAGTATGTGGCTTAAAGGATTAAAATAAGAATGTACAGGGTTTAAGAATGCATTAAACCAAAGTATGGTTAACCTGCAATTGATTTTGATTTAGATTTTGATTTTGAATATGATTATGATTTTGAACAATTGATGATGGATTTGAAACTCTTATTTGATTATTGTATATAAAATTAGTAATATTTCCAAATGGAATAATAGAACCATCTCTTAACTTAAAAGCAGATCCACTCATACATTTAATCAATTCTAGTTGAGGGAAATACTCTATTAAATCAATGCCAATTAAGGCATCCAAATCGAAAAATGAGTTATTAGACTCTTTATAGCCAGAATCAGCTAATTTGAAAGATTTATTTCTCAAATTAATTAGAGCCTGATCTACGAACTTAATCTCGTAACTTAATTTAAGATCCTCATCAACCAAAAGAGGAAGGGTGAAACAAGACTGGTCCATATATACATCAAGAACAGTCTCTTTCAAAGTGCGGGTACTGATACCTAAATAAGTTTTTATATCGTATTGAGTGCTTTGATGATTCTCTACAGATATATTGAGTTTGTCCAGCACTCTTTTAGAAAGGTAGGACCTCTGTGAGCCACAGTCGACTAGGCATCGAACTGAAGCCGAAACTTTACCCCTACCAATCCTTATAGTAATTGATGGCAACAAATATAAATTGTTGGTGCTTTGGCTAAAGCTAAGACATACATTTGTGAGGGTGGAACTTTTCCTTTGCTTACAAAGAGCTGTAATATGACTTCTTTTATTGCAAACTTGGCAACTAAAAGAAAGTTGCTCCTCAAGTCCAGGACAGTGATCTGCAGTATGTTTAGTACTTGAACATTTGGGGCATAGATTTATTTCATTACACCTTTTAATTCTTAACTCATAGGTTTGATAAACATTGCAATTGGTCATCACATGACCTTGGGATGAACAAAACTTACATGATTTTGAATAACCTTTGATTTTGGAAGTGGAAGAATCAATACTATGAGAAGCTTCATTTACACCAACTTCATTAGTATGAATTTTGAAATTCTGCAAGGCAGAATTGGAATCAGGCCTATTACTAGATTTTAAGGACTCATTCGTCCTTTCATTATTTTTAAATTTAAAATTAGGCTTATCTGAAGTATTTACATTTTTAAATTTTGAATAAGTATTATGGGGAGGGACTTGATTGAAATTTTGACCTTTATTATGATTTGACGTTTTAACAATATTTTTGATAACTTCATTATAACTATCGAATATTTGATTCAAATCAGGGTAATTGGTATTCAACTTGCGAGTAATTTCTTTGACCTACCACATTAGGTAATTTTGATAAAACTATGTGGCTAAGTACTACTAATCCAGTAGCCTCCTCAAGATATTTGAGGTTATAACTCTCAAGTTCATATATTAATGTTCTGATATCATTTAAGTAAACCCTAGTCGCATTATATGTTGGGTCAAATACTGGTTTTAAAGATATAATTTTTTTAATGATTTCATCAATGATGAATTTTTCGTCTAAAAACTCTTTGTCTAAAAGTTCAAGAGCTTTATTATAATTATTATCACTAATAGAAAGATTCTGAATTAGGGAGTACGCATATCCCTTTAATTTATTTTTTAAGCAATGAAGTTTAATGGATTCACTTAAATTTTTTTGTAAATCTAAGGAGCTCTTAAATTTTGAAATGAAGGTTTTATAAGCAAACTTATCAGTTTCATTGCCCTCAAAGAAACCACAATCTATAGCTCTAAGAACAGATTCACTTAGATGAGAGCAAGTATTTTTTTGAGGGGTTGAATTTTGATCCCCTTTAGATTTTAATTCACTTAATTTTGATTTAATCGAGCATTGGTACTGAATCTGACTACACAACTCCTTATTATGAAACTCAGGAATGAGGGAGTCAACTTCATTATCATTATATATTTTTATTATATTTGTATCCTTTTGTTTAATATCTTTTAACAAGGACTCTACTTCCTCTACAAGATCCTTTACATAAACTGCATCTTTATCTTTATTATTATCTATAGGCCTACTCTCTATTTGACCAAGATAAATATTTACTTGTGCCTTGAGGGATGAAATGGCTTGAACTATAGGCTTAGATTTTTTATTAACTCTATCAAGAAGGGCTTGTATCTCTGGGTCAGACATTTTCGCTGAAATTTGGCTAGAATGACCCAAGGACAAATGAAACCTTGAAGAAAGATGAAATAATGAAAGATAGCCTACCACCAGGCTAAATTATTTGATTTGAATTTTGAAAAGGTCTATTAGACAAAAAAAATAAAAAATTTGAAGTTGAAAGTGATCTAGGCCTATAATGCCTAACTTTGAAATTGAATTTTTTGAGGAAAAATGAGATATGGCCTACCACTGGCCAAATTATTTGATTTGAAATTTGAAAAGGTTTAGAAGACCACACACACACAAAAAAAACAAATTTTGAGGTTGAAAATGACCTAGGCCTAGACCTAGGCCTAAGTTTGAGCTTGAATTTTTGAGGAAATCACTGTAATGGAAGGGTTAGGCAATGATGCATTGCTTTATCTAACTCTCATACCAAATTTTGAATTAAATATCCTCTAAGACTAACTAAACTTAGTGAAAAACACCCATTAGGCTAAGTCTCGATAGGCCCACGTGGCTTCTATCCTGTATCTTAATATTTTTCAATATGTTCTAATATGATATTTCCTATTAAAATGAGTTTTTTGGACCTATACTATAGCTCTACACAAAATGTATCGAAACGTGCTATAGTTGTAGCTTCGGAGAGCGCTAGATTGTTCGTTTGCATATTGTATAGGCACGAGTTATCAGAGAACTTGAAAATCCGTTCGTGTAAGACCGATTAGATTACTACAATTGCTTCGAAAATTTAATCTTAAGCAGTTAATTTAATTACAAAAAAATTCTTTGAAAGATATTATAGGTGTTTAAAGTTTGTTGTTAGTATAAGTTAAGAAGCTAGCAAATCGGCTGATTGGCCTTTACTATGACATGGTTGTTACGTATGAAAGTTTTTTGCTCCTTGAATAAGATTTTGATAGTCCTTAGATAACTCTGCCTCTTGGCTTTTGTAACCTAGCACTTAAAATCTTAGTTAGGGTAAATTTGATTGGTGAGAAGGTAAAGAGAATAGAGATAGATTGATAGTAAAAATATTTGAAAAGAAATGAAGAAATTTACCTCTATACCCTTTTACATTTTGATTAATTTTTTGTTTTCACAAGCACGACTTAATAGGACGGATTTTGAATTTGAAGTGATGCTCGTTGAGATTTTTTAGTGAAAATTCTGGTGAATTTATTTAACAGGGACAAAATATATAGAATTCCACTAACTAAAATAGCTGATATAGCTAATAGTTACTATATCATAAATAAAATTACTAATATCCTAAAATAAAATACTAAAATGAGCAAAATAGAAGATATATATGTGAAAGTATATAATAGTTTTTATAAGCACGAGGCCCACTAATTTTTATTATAAGAAAGTCTATGGGAAAATTTTTAACTTTAAGAGCCTGTACTTTTTTTCCTTAAAGAGACTGCCAATTTTCGATTTCTTTTTATTGTACAGTATATTATTATTTTAATGTTATTTTAGAGTAATTAACAAAAAAAAAAATTTTTTTTTTTTTTTTTTTTTAAAAAATGCCTATGGGTTTTTTACACTTTGGGAGGGTCTGTATAATTTTTTTTGCCTAAGGAGAGCCGACGATTTTCGTTTTCACTATTCTTTATTATTATTTTTTTAGAGTATGTCCTGTGATTTTCATAAAAATCGGGGGTGACAACCCTCTGGGTAACAATTACCAATTTTTTTTTTATTCTTCATTACTATTTTTTTAGAGTCTATGCTGTGATTTTTATAAAAATCTGTTTAGAGGCAGTTATTGGAAATAATTACCATATTTCCATTTACTATATTCGTAATTTGCTAGAAAAAGAATCAATTGTCTTCACCAATTTTTTTGTAGCAGTGAAAACTCTTCCAAAAAAGTTATTTTTGAAGTTATTGATACCATCAAACCCTGTCAACTTATCAACAGTATGAAACGCTCAAGAAGTTATTGAAGAGCTTAGCATAGTTGGGTAAATTTAGTCTTAGCAAAACGAACGTTTGTTGCACACGGATCTTGGGATCAACAAACTCAGCCCATTTATGAGGAGATTAAGTGACCTTGCCGGCTACAACCTTCCAGGTAACTCTTATAATATTTCACCGAAGATTTATTGATCAAATGCCTTTTGAGTCCTAAAATACTCTTAGAAAATTTCACAACAAACGGCGACCGTTATTTGATATGCATGAAGTTTTTTCACTTCAGTCCACCATGTGATCGTCTTAAACTTCTTCGTATCTATACAGACTATCCTTTTAACTTTCATTACCTCCAAGGAACATATCAGAACCCTGTCATAGAAATTTGTTCTCTCCTCCTCCACACTCCTGTATATGTCGGATCAATACATCTTTCACTAGCATAGGGCCACCTCCTCATTAATCATTCCCTCACCTTTTCTATCGCAAAGCCGTTTTATATAATTATTATTGTTCTTCCTTTGCTTTAATTACATTTACCCGCAACAATCTGTGGACCGAGATCACTATTTCTGATGTAATGCGATCCGCATTCAAATTATTCTCCTTTCTTTTGATAGTTTCAAGTTTATCATTGATTTTTTCACATTTTACACAATTAATTACACTGTTCCGATAATACCAGCATCATTTATTTGATTCTCTACGGCCTTAGAATCCTCATTATTGATGAACATTTAAGCCGTTTACGTTTTTGCATTTGTGCTTAAGAAACGTAAGAAATGCTCGAGTTTGCGCTCGTTTTTGTCAAACCACAATCTAATTATTAGATTGTGGTCAAACTTAGCGCAAAATCGTGAAAATTTCTCACCAAACGTGAGGAATTTCCTAAATTCTGTAAAGTTGCTATTTCCTTTGCTTGCTGAATTTAGCACGTTCTTACGAAAAAAATGTAAGCAAACAGGATGGTGACGTGGTAGGCCCGTTTGAATTGATGAATGTTTCATTCAATAAAATTAGCTTTAAATCTAATTTCTTCCAAATCGATAAGCTTCATCACAATAGTTGATCAGTTATTTGTAACATGAACCATGTTATTTTTTTTATTTCTGTTTATTCTAAAACCACGTGCTCCATCACAACAGCTGATTCCATTTGTTTGAAAACAAAAATTACTTTTATGAGAGATCGTGTTCTGTATGCACGAAATTCATGCTAAAATTGGGTAAGCATTTCTTATCGAGCGTAAGCATAAATGACAAAAACGAAACCGTCTTAATAGCTGAAAAATGCTCCCCACCCTAAGCGCTCCGACACATCCTCAACATTTGCTGCCTCATAAACCACTTCCTCATCCTCTTTACCCTCCATTGTAATAATATTTAAAGTTTTAGTAAGGATATTCTCATATTATTTGTACACTGACTCACAATATCATCGTACTAAATATTTCGGTATCGTTCTGAGACCTTGACGCGCCTCTTTCATCTTGATATATTCGTTACTACCTAGCATAGCTGGGCATGCCGCAACGATTTTCGGCTAATCGGCTACGCCGCACTATCAATTCTTATAGCCGTAGTCGTAGCCGAAATTTTTTTTTAAATAGTCGGACAAGCCAACGACGCACTGCATTTTTCCGCGGCTATCGTTTCGGCTATGGAATTCTTTTAAATTAATTAGGTGAACCCTAACTCCGTTCTCCCTGATGACAAGTCACTTTCGAAAACGGGTTTTATATTGGTATGAAAAAGGCGTGGCATTGTAGTGATAAGTGTGTAATAATATTTTCAGTCTTAGTTCTATACTAATACGAATAAGATGTGTCAAAAGCTAAAAGAAGAAAAGTGCAACCTGTTTTAAACACGCAGTTTTATTCAAAATTCCTTTGTGATGTTCTTGTCATGTTATTATTTTATTAATTAGGTATTATTATTATTATGTTACTAAGTAATTAAGTAATAATTATTATAATTACTAATTTACTGATTAGTAGTTACTAGTTACTAAGTAATTAATTACTAGTAAAAAATATCTGTAAAATTAATAGTATATATATAATATATATATATATATTATTAATAATATTTGTATATATAGTATATATATATATATTATATATATATATATATATTATATTATATATAATATATGATTATATATATATATTAAAAATATTATGATATATATATATAATATATAATTTATATATTATATATATATTTTATATTATAGTATATTATATATATATATATTTATATATATATATATATATTATATATTTATAATATATATTAATATTATATATATATATTTATATGTAGATTTTATTAATTTATCAGATACTGAATTGTATTAGAAATATATTTGTATAGGAAGTATATACATAAAATTATTAAAATGAATTAAATACAATGGATAAGTTTGTGACAGGAACCGAGAGGTGTTTCTGGAGACAGCTCGAGCCGTGCTGCCAGTAGTAGCTTAAGGAGCAGCTCTCCCATTTTAAATGAGAGCTGTGACATGGACAGCCAAAGATCTCTTACTGATCCTGTCACTGTAACCCTTGATTGTGAGGAGACGAGGGATCCTGGAAACCAAGGCCAAGAGGGCAACGAGGATGCCGTCAAAGAGTTGAAAAGCTATTTGCTCACTCTTGAGAGGTAAGAAACTCGCCTCCATGCTATAGTAAAGACTAAAGACTAAAGACTAAAGAGCATAGTAAAGAGTAAAGACTATAAAGTAACCAAATTAAATCTTTAAATAAAATCTAGTAAATTAACTTTTTTTGAATTTTTTCATGATTGAACATTTAAATATGAAATTACAATAGTCAAATTCAAAAAAATTAAAAACTTCTATTTATTTCAGTTTCTTCATCTTTGAAAAATTTTTGAGGACTGATGAGAAAGTTGATGGGGTGTCTCTTAGGAAGATTCACACTGGTGTTGCCAAGTGTAAACATCCTGCCTGCAAAGGGAAGAAGGGGCTTTCCTACAGCACCCAGACAAGGTCCCACCTCAAGCAGCATTACAAGCATGTAAGTTTAAATAATTATTAATTAAATAATTTAGATAAGATCACAACAACTAACTGGTGTTGCTAGTTAATTAGTTATCAAGATTTAAACACTCTTGTATAAAGTCTTGATACTTTATACAAATGTTATCAAAGAAAATTAAAAAATTTGTAATTAAAGTTTGTATTATTTTTATATACCAGATGCACAATGACCTTCTCCCTCACCTCTCTGCAGCCATTGAAGGGCTTAGCAAGCGCGGTCGCTCCAGTTCAAGGGAGAGTGAGTCTCGCAAGCGTCAGATGTCTCTGGATGAGAGCTTCAGGTCAAAGTTCAGCCAGCAGAGAGCAAGACAAGGTTACACCAGGTGAAAAAATTCAGAAACATAATATTAGTTATTTTAATTGAACTCAATTTTTTTTAAATAGGTATATGAGCGACTTAGCGTCTTCACGTTTTAAAAATATTTTTATTAAAAATTTAAAATATATTGATTTATTAACTTAATTACTTTTTCATCATTAGGTGGTTCATTCATTCAATGATGCCACTGGATTTAGCTGATGATCCTTACACGAAGGAGATGTTTTACCTCATTAATCCCGAGTTTCATCCCACCTCAAGGAGGACTTTGAGCAGGGATATTGAAAAGCTGATGCAAAAGGGGAAGACTCGACTGATAAACAACCTCTTCCACCAGAAGTGGGTGGCCACTACAGCCGACAGTTGGACCGCCCACAATAGGTCCTTCTTGGGAATGACAGTCCACTGGATTGACAGGGTCAACCTCAAAAGGTGCCATGCAACTTTGGCGGTCAGGGAGGTGAAGGTAAGAAAATTAAAAAGTTAAATTTTGTCATTTTATACCTTAGTCTCATAACCATAAGAACATATGAGGTGTAAATATTATTTAATTTACAGACTAAAACAATAAAATTATTGTCTTTAGGAAAGGCAAACTCACCAGTTACTGGGGAAACTAATCACAGAGATTCATCATGAGTTTAGCATCCACGGTAAGGTGAAGGCCACCACTACGGACAATGGCACCAACTACGTGGCAGCCTTCAACGCCTTTGGTGAGTCCAACCAGGACCAGGAGAACCTTCCTATGGACCCTGATTATCCTGACTTGGAGATTGTGGATCTCCAGGAGCTCCTGAGGGCTGAGGGTGACAACCCAAGTCTGCCGCCTCAACACCGCTGCAGGTACTTAGAATTCGCGAAAACTAGTGCTAAATGCTACTAATATATATTAATAATATTATTAAGTAATAAGTATTAACAAATAAAGATTTGTCATTTAAGATTTAACTAATAATCTTTGAATTTCTTGAATTAAATATCTTATTGTTTCAGTGCTCACACACTCAATCTGTTGGCGACAACAGATGTGAGTGATATACAGGGCTGGAGCAAGGGGGGCTCACAGTGGAGGAGGACCATAGCTAAGATCCAGGCCCTGTGGAACCTTCAGAACAGGGCCCCAGTGGTGGCCAACCAGATCAAGATTGTCGCCAAAAGAAAACTGAAGACTCCTGTGGTGACAAGGTAGTAGTAGTTACTATTAAAAAAAGAAATTTAGCGTAAGAAATTGTTGCCGATTAATTATAGACAAGTTCATTTTATAAGTTTTTGATATTTTATATAAAGTTATATTTATTTCTGCAGATGGAACTCCCTATATGATAGTGTGATGGTCCTTCTGGAGGTTTTAAGGGTCGAAAACCAAATGGATGCCATAAACACCATCCTCATCAAGCAGCCCAAGGGAGGTTCCCCTCTCACAGAGGTAGACGTCGAGGTAAATATAAAGTATTTTTAAAGTAGCAATTGCTCTTTTAATATTTTTATTTATAATTTAATAAATTTATTAAATTATAAATCTCCTCACAAACCCAAACCCCCTCCATTAATCCCTGTTCTGTACCTGTACCATCGCTCTTGCTTGCCCAACACTCATATCGCTACTTCGTAAACAATCTCTAACTGAATATATCCACCTTTTTTTCCGGTCGTCCGACAGGCAAAACACTCTCACATGTGCTCTTATACACTTTCTTAACCAATATGGTGTTCTCCACCTTCTCCACATGTCCAAACCATCTTACAAAATCCTCATCAAATTTGGCAGTCTTTTCCCTTACCCGCAAGACACGCTTCCATGATAAACTCGTTCCTCATCTTATCCAATCTCCTAACTGCCAAGAACGCCCTCAGATTGTCCATCTGTACAACCCTCACTCTTGATCTATTCGCCCTATTCCATACAGATACCTCGCTCTCGTGCTCCCGTATTTTTATTAATAATCAATTATGCTTACGTAACTAAGCAATATATTAATTTTCACTCTTTCAGGTCATGAACGAGTACACATTGGTCATGCAGCCTGTGGCGCAGTGTCTTGATATGCTTCAGGGGGAGAAAAGGGCATACATGGGCACCCTCCTACCCCAACTTTGGTTGATGAAGACCAGCCTTGAGGAGAAGAGTGAAAATATTCATCTTGTGTATGCAAGGCCACTAGTACAGGCCCTCCTCAGTGGCTATGAAAAGAGGTTTGGCCACCTCTTTCAGAATAGGGATCTCCTTATGGCCACTGCCCTTCACCCCTCCTTCACCCTTAAGGCCCTAGAAAGCATTGCACCTGACATGGTGGAGGAGATCGGGGACAGGATTACCCGGAAGATAGGGGACTCCATCAAACCCACTGAGAAACAGCAGCAGCGTCAGCTTGGCCAGCCAACAGAAAAAGAACCCCACAATTCAGACGCACTCCTATTCAGTAAATTGTTTTCTAGAGTATTGGTACGCAGAGCAAGCCAGCAACAGGATGTGGAAATCGTCATACGAAAGTCCATGGAGGAGTGGGTGCCCTCTCAAGAAGATCCGAGCTGTTCCTGTTTCCCCAACCAGCATAGGGAGATATGGATAGATCTATTTATAAAATATAATACCCCCATTCCTAGTTCAGCAGCTGTGGAGAGGTGCTTCAGCGCGGGTGGGGACATCCTCAGGGCCAAGAGATCGTCCTTGAAGGAGGAAAGGTTTGAGGACCTTCTTTTCCTCAAAGGAAATATGGACCTCCTGCAGGAAGTGATTAGCCAGGAGGACATGGAGGAGGAAGAGGACCTATAGCTATGAAAGTATTTAACTATTTATGTAGTTAACATTTAATAAAAAAATTAAATAAATCTGTTTTACTATCTTATAAAAGGTTTAAAATGTAAAGGCATGCTTTCGTTATCGCGCAAAAGTTTACTTTGTAATTTAACGGTATCGCCGTAGGATAGCCGAATAGCCGCATAGTTAATGCCGCACTGAGGTTTTCAAAAATGCAGTCGGATAGCCGACGACGCACTAGTTAGGTGGCAAAGCCGAATAGCCGATGACGGACCTCGAAAAATTATAGCCGCGCCCAGCTCTGCTACCTAGCTATGCCTGTCACACCTTTCTCAGATCAAACAATTAGCACCTTCCCGACCACTATCTCTCTTGCTGAGTTACGGGTATCTCTGAACAGTACCCATGAAGTTCTTCAGTTTGATTTAAGTCACAGTACCCTTGTAAGGTTAAAAGTAGTTCCTCGTTATGATCCTTTAAATTTCGGCATATATATATATATATATATATATATATATATATATATATTATATATATATATATATATATATATATATATATATATATATATATATATATATATATCAGAGCTGGGCGTTGCGCCACCGAGTTGCGCCTATGCGCCTATGGCGCACTATCAATTTGTAGGCGCAAAGGCGCAACAATTTTTAAAAAGGCGGACTAAGCAAAGGCGCACAGCCAATTCTCTGCGCCTATAGCCGCGCCTATGAACAGGAACAAAGCATTTTTTTAACCCTTAAAAGTTAGAACTTAGAAGCGTGGCAAACTTGTATCATTCTAAAAACAGTGTAAAACTTATATATATATATATATATATATATATATTATATATATAATTATTATATATATATAATATATAATATTATATATGTTGCGTGAGAGAAGCACGCTGGGACCGACTCGTACCCGACTGGAAGGTGCCTCTCTCCACTTATTCTCATAGAGTCGAATGTCGATGAAGATTGAATAATTCGGAGGTCAAAAGATATAATAAGAAGTAGATAGTATTAAGGTGATGTTCAATAGATGTGGTTTGAATGTCTAGTAAGCACAGGCAACCAACTTACACCATCAGAGGTTTTACGGAGCAGGTTAGGCTATTTCCGTAACGGAGGGAGATTGTCTCGGGACTCCGTTGGCCTGCTTACTTGTGTGACTATTCAAGGAGGATTGTGAGTTTCTTTAATTTAAATTCGCAATTGTGATATTATCTACAGGTCTTAACCCAAATGAAGGGTTTACTTAACTAAAGTGTTTCCGGATCTATCTATCAATGGAGTCTAATCATGTATTTTTCGGTGGAGTCTAATCAGATATTTTTAGCTAGTAAAGAATAAAATTATAATAATAGTTCAATATAGAATCAAAATCTAAGGATATAGACACACTAGAAAAAGTTTATGTTTACTTAATTCGTTCAAAATATATACATGTGGGAGGTTTGTGAACATATAAAGATAACACAATCCACTCCCAACACAACTATAATAAAAGTTATATGAATTGGATTATATAATATATTTTAATTAGGTAAATACATGGGAATTATACTTAAAATCCCATGTATTATGATTATGTACATAAGTTCAGGATCAGATTCAAGAGTGGAAACCAAACGAATCCAAATATCATTCGTGCAATGAAGTAAGGGAGGAAATAGAAATTCTGACTCGATTATGACTAATATATCATACTTAACTGAAGATTTTTGGGGATAAACAAAAGAGCTGAATTCAAACAGGAATGAAATCAAAGATTGTAACCAGGAACTGAAATTGAGACCAGAACTACAAAGATTGAAATCAAAGATTGAAATCAAAGATTGGAATCAAAGATTGGAACCATGAATTGAAACCCTGTACAAATAAATAATAAAGGGGATTACTACAGATCACACTTTATCTTCATTTATAACAGTATATTTTACATATAATATTATATGTACTTTATTACTTTATTGAACTCACCCTTTCAGTTTCCAAGAGGGGCTTGTTCAATTAATTCAATAGTTTGCTGTTTCTTTCCGATATGAAACTGCAACAATAACATTTGGGTTACTACTGTTTTCCCAGTACATGACAATAATAATTTTACAATAATGAATGAAATGGAATCTTTTATTTAGCCGTACTCACTAACCTGGAAAATCTGGACATCTAACTTCCAGGTCTCCAAAGTCTTCGAGTATTTATGAAATTGTTTGTGAATAATGTTTTGGGTACAATATCATGTACTTTTTTGAACTTTAGCAAAGTGTTTAGTTTATAATATCATTAATACATAAATTCATATATCCAAACTAAAAAGAGAGAAAATAATTATAACCTCTATAATTCCCTAAGTTTTGACAATAAATAAAGCAATAATATAATATAATACAATCATCGTCCAGGCTGGAGCGTATTGTCCAGACTGGATCAATGAGAAATCTTAAACTTACTAAACAGTTACTACGGGTTACTTCAGTCGTCAATGGCACAACTATGCACGAACAACATCTCCCTTATATCCTCCCCCGCTAAATCTAAACCCCCACCGTCAATTTTCCACATCGTTCAGAGAAAGACGGGAGTGAAGAGGCGGTCAAGAGCATAGAATAGCGTAGAGAAGGACAATCAGGACTCTTACATATAAACTACAATATAAATTTTTCAAAAGTTATTATATATTTACAAATTATTTATAATTTCTGTGCCTTAGGCAGGGACGAAGGACGAACAGCAGATTCTTTCTCTTCGGGGAACTCCTGCATCAATAGTACAGAAGCCTTTTGCTCCATCACCCAGCGTAAGCCTGTACGCAGTACAACCTTAACGCTGGAATCCGGAGCAGACTCATAGTCAATGGATACATTGGAATGACAAATACAATAAGGATGTGGAGGACACGAAGGCACAGACTGGGATTCACTTGGTGGACAATTTGACTGAGGAGAAGGAATATAAGGACCACTATGTTCCTGTACATTCCTTGAAGGAAAATAATTTTTACATTGGAAATAATTTGATGGGAAGACAGTTTATTACGGGACTGGTTGGACATAAGGGTGAACTTCGGGAATAGTTTCTGCGGGAGATTCATCATGACCAGTATGAAATCGAAAATGAGAGGCATCATATAATTTGGATCCATCCTTTTAGGGTATACGAAAGAATGGTCATTAAGGGTCTTCTTTTTTCTCAATATCTGATATTAGGGGTGACTCTACGTACTCCGCCTTTATGAATTCTTTTTATGATGGATTCAATATGTCGTTTCCCTCGGACGATGTTCTTCTCCGGCCCTGGTATTTGTGGAGGTAAGGATACAGGATCATCAAGGGGAGATATATTGAGCATTATAGGCATATAAATCTTGTAGATGGCCAACATATTTATAGCTGTATCTTGGACTCAGAAGTATTGGTCATGATCCCGGGAATACATTCCACAGACAGATCTCAAAGGTTCATATATATTCGCAGTGTTTTGCCCCGATCCTGCATCTCTTTTTTTCCAAACCAACTTGTCAGGGACCATATGACTATGGTCTTACATTGGGTGTCATTAGGGCCGAGACCATTGGTAGGCAAAAGAACTTCAAGAGACACTTCAGACGTAACCACAGGCATCATGAGAAGTTGACTAGTCCGGGTACTCTGGGAACCGACAGAGATTTTTACTTCGGCTATCCACTCTGAAAAGTACAATATATTCGGCAGTAATCGAGTCATGATAGGATTTTATGATAAAAAATAAAAAATGCACAAATATATATTCTATGCTAAGGTATTAATTTCAACAGTCAGTCAGGAGACGAAATGAATCAGAGTAAACTAACTCATTTCCCCTCTCTCACTTTTCTCAGAGTGGACCCACAATGTTTAAAACGGTCCCACTATAACTCTGAGAAACTGACTGACTATTTAAAACAAAAAGAAAGGGAAGCAAGTACTAAATTCCAATATAGAATTTTAAATTTTACTTTAGAAGAGTTGGACAAAATATATATTTCAGGGGTTGTCAAAATAACTTTTTATAGCAGCGTATTACGATGATCTCCTTTCCACATAGTAAGAAGAAAGGATCATCAATAATACTTAATTCATCGAAAACTCCTGTACCTCTGCTACCTATGAAACTTTAATTAAAATCATGGCCTATTATATTTTTGTAAAATAAAAACAATATGAGGAAGTCTTTTTCCTTATTCCTTTTATTTTACTTTTAGATATAAATACATTAATTATCAGAGGCAGGTGGTTTTCCATGAATATATATACCATAATTATATTTTTGTATAAAAATTTCTATTTATACAGTATAATATACACTGTATAAACGCTTTTTGATTGTATTTTGGGTAATGCAATCACACAAGACTTTCTTATCTAGTTTGTAAATTTTTTTAAATTAGTCTGTACTCATACACGGAGAATACATACACACAATAGATCACTTAGGCAAGAACATTTTCTCTAGGAGGGATATTCGTCTCATAATTTGAAATTTTTGACGATCAGACATACTAGTAAGCATTCATCCAAGACCACTTCCATATAGGAAAATGTTTATAGTTTTAAATAAATAGTTAAGAAGGAAGTATATGAAGAGACTAAGAAAGATAGAGAGAAAACTTATCTGGTTCTTAGTTTGAGATAAGTCATTTTGCTCATTATATTAGCTTTTTTCAATCAGTAGTTGAACACAGAACTTTTATTAAATTTATAAAGTTTATTCATCACTAGAAGTGACTAGCAGATAGTTATAGTGAATTCCTGCCAAACATTTTAAATAACAGGGTTCACCAGCAGCGTTATTTCCATATATTAAGGGTTTATTATGGGTATAATATATATGAACGTTAACTTTAAAAACATCTGTAAAAGCAGTTATAACTTCTGGTATTGGCAATTGACCCGGCAATTTTAATAATCGGAGTCTTTTTTGAACCAACTGACCCTGAAGCTTATACTTTACTGGATGTTTTTGTAATTCTGCGATAAGAACATCTCTTACCTCTAAATGTCTCTCGACCGATCCATATAAGTAAAGAGAAAAACATTTATATAACGAGTCCCCTCCTCCGCTGATTTCTATCGGAAAGAACCCAGGAGGAATGAAATCCAAAGAAGTATTTTCGGCGGGTTCTTCCATATTATCATTTACGGGAGATCGGGAAAGAGCATCGGCAACTATATTTTTAGGGCCCGATATATGACGGATGTCAAAGTCATATTCATAGAGCTCTTCCATAGTCCTAGCTAACCTTCCATCAACCAAACTCATATTTTGTAAATAGATGAGTGGCATATGGTCGGTATATATTATGAACTTTATACCACGTAGGAAAGGTCTAAGGGATTTGACAGCCCAACGCAAAGCAGTTAGTTCTTTGTCAATTACTCCATAATTTCTCTGAGCCCCATTGAAGGTCATAGAAATAAAAGCAATTGGTTTGCGTTCGCCGTCTTGGATTTGGGAAAGGCAAGCACCAGCCCCGAGGTCTGAAGCATCAACATGGAGCTCCATAGGAGAAACCTCTGGACTATAATCGGGGAAACATAACAATGTGGGGTTAACTAAGGCCTTTTTAAGTTGGTCGAAGGCCTGCTGACACTCCGGCGTCCAGGTAATGGATCTACCACCAGTCTGACATGATAAAGGCTTACTGATCTGAGAACAGTTGGGAATATGTCGCCTATAAAAATTTACCATTCCCAGAAACTGGCGTAATTGTTTTACCGAAGTCGGGACGGGAAATTCTAACGCCCCTTTGATATTTTTCTGAAGGGGAAGTATACCATTCCGTGATATTTGGTGACCCAAGAACTCCACCTCAGTACGGCAAAGCCTGGTTTTACTGGGTTTAAGTTTATACCCATTTCTCTCTAGTGCAGCAAGGACACGATCCAAGGTAACTAGATGATCCTCTATGTTTTGACTGAGGATAATAATATCATCTAAGTATATCATAACCTTGGACCATGGAATTTCCTCTAACGCCAACATCATTCCACGTTGAAATGTTGCTGGACCATTTTTTACACCAAAGGGCATTCTTAAATATTCATACTGGGCAAATGGAGTGGAAAAAGCAGTTTTTTCAACACTTTCGGGTTCCATGGCCACCTGATAATAACCGCGGACCAGATCAATGGTTGTAAAATATTTATTACCATACATATTATAAATCATATCTATTAGGTTAGGTAAGGGGAATGAATCTGTCTTAGTAACACTATTTAATTTCCGGTAGTCTATACATAAACGCAACTTACCGTCAGGTTTTCGGACAGGAACCACAGGAGCTGAATAAGGGGATTTACTGGGTCTAATAATATCCTGCTCCAACAGTTCATGACATTGTTTTTCTATTTCTTGAGCCAAGGGACCCTGGAAACGACGTACTGGTAATCTCACAGGTCGACCAGTTTCTACCTCGATAGAGTGGGTGATATTAGTAGCCACTCCCACGTCGTGGTCACCGAAACTGAGAGCCGATTTATGTCTTAATAACACGTCGATTAATTTTTTCTTTTCGAGGTCAGAGATTGGAATATCCGCAAAGCAAAACTCCTCCTCCAACTTAGTGGGGGACCATACGTCTGCGTTTACGTTGATTTCTGAATTCGCATCTACTGACCTAGTATTAATTTGAAGATTATCTTCTTCTTCCAAAGAACACAAGCTACCTACCACAGTACCCTTCCTATAATAATGAGGTGTATCGGAAGTATTTAAAAGAGCGATCCTACAAGATTCTCTCAAATCCAATACACCCGGGATTGGAATAACAGGTCCTATTGGATCGGCTTGAAAACCTACCAAGGAAGAGAGCTCAGATGAGGGACAACTTACATCCACCATCTGACAAGAAAACGGGGGAACATTAATGGACTTAACCGTGACACATTTATAAAAAGGGATGTTTAGACTCTCATCCTTAGCGATGGATTCTATACAATCATCAGATCTATGTACTAATTCCCGCGTAGTTAAGTCTGGGAGAAGGTCATTTTCTTTTAAAGCGACAGCCCCTAAAACTAGAGGAGCTGGCATAAATTCATAGGGAACAACTAACAAAATGACGGGCTTGGACACATAATCACTGTCAGGAAAGTACAGATTACATTCAATATAAAAGTCAATAGGTACTGAATGTTCTCTGACCAGACCACTGATGGCATTAACTTTTATATCTACAGAGGGCCGTAAGGGCAAGTTCTTCATGTACGACTCGGTGATTTCAGTGCTGATTAAACTGATTCCAGCTCCACTGTCTATCATACAACCGTAGAAGCCAGAGCTGTTGGGAACCAAAGCGACTGAGACAATCAGAGGGTCCTCCTTGAAAGGAGTACAGTGGACTACCATCGTCCGTAAGGGATTTTCTAAGGGTTTATTTATTTCTAAGGGAGGTCGTTCTGAAGATTTCTCGGGAATAATTTTAGAAATTTTAAAATTTTCTATGCCTCCATCATCATTAACTGAGTCGATTAAAGGGTGGTTCTCCTCCAGAGGACTCAAGTCCGGGGAGACCAGGAGTTTAAAGGAGGATCATACCGCACCTCATCCTTAGCGCAAGGGTTTAAATTTTTACTTACAGGTAGGGATGGTTCCACTTGCATGGACGACGAGGGAGGCCTGTGATTGGTCGATTGATTTGCGGAATAAGACCGGGAATATACTTTTTCAAAGGGAACAGTTCTAAGGGAAGAAGGCTCGTGGTCATGATTATGTGACTGGGGAGGAGCACTAATTGAACACCTCATCCCAGCGTGAGGACCACCGCAGAAGGGACAGACTACTTTTCTAATATTCGGGGAAGGGGAAGGAGACTTCCTAGATCGACAATTGGCCCTGATGTGACCTTTCTTTTTGCAGTAACTGCATACTCCCAGATATTTGTAACACTCCTCCATGGAGTGACCTGTTTTTTCACAGTAATTACACAAAACCTTTTTCCGGTCATCAGGCTTAGGACGAGAATTCGAATTATGGTCAGGACGAACTGTACTATCATGGTTCTTGTAACTATTGGTGGAGTCACGATAGTATCGACTACCATTATTTCGTTCTTGAGGACTACTTTTCTTCTTAGGGGCCTGCCGATGATTATTTTTGGATTTAGGTTTTCGTTGTTCAACGTTGTGATGCAAAACCTCAGTCCATCCGGGTGCAGTATTTATCCGGATAACGGATTCCAAAGATTCGTCTAGGTTCACTTTCATCGCGGTCTTTTGGGCATAAGTTGAATTGTCGATCTCACATGGATTAGTTTGGGAAATGGAATTCGGGAAAACGATATTCTCGCTATCTAAGGAGTCCGCAAAATTCACTATATTTTCCCAGGAAGCTCTACTATACCCGTCCAACTCCATCATTTTAATATATTGACGGACGAATGTTTCAATAAATGGAGGCAAACTACAAAGGAAAGCTATTCTAAGGGAATCATGATCTCTCATATCATATCCAGGATATGCTTGACTAGCCAGGCGTTCCAACCGAAGGGCAAACATTTTAATGCTCTCATTGGGGTATCGGTGAGCAGCATGATACTTCTGTATCCTATATTCTTTTTTTCTTTCTTTCCTCATCTCTATACCAACATACTAGATTATCCCGTACAGAGAAGTATTCACGGTTATCTTTTATTATTTCTCGGTATATGTGAAGAAATTTGCCTTCTAGCTGTCGTCCTAGCAGTCTCAACCATTGGTGATGGGCATTTGGATAATGAAGGCTGCAATAAGCCTCAAAATCAGCCAAATAGACTAAGAGATCTTGTTCTGATTCATATTTAAATTTTCCAGGGTCCACAACCTTAAGCTTTTGAGAGTTCTTGAGCAACTGTGTAAGGAGTACAATGGCCTCCTCCAGCATGTCAAGTCTCTGTTTCATTTGTGGCCCTGAATACATAGAAGGTTCATTTGGATCGGGAATACGACGTTCAAATTGTCGTTGTGGTAATCCTTGTGGAAAACAACCAGAATACGACTGAGGGTCAATAGACATCTGGTGTTCCGGATAATGATTTACGGGAAGTTGTTCTCGGTGGGGTTGTAGCAACCTATTATATTTCTCGGAGAAGTCAGATTCTCCTCTATTTATTGGGGACAAAGATTCTCTAGTGCCTCTACCCATGTCTGGATTTCTAAAGAGAGACTTAGGTTGGTTGAAGTAATTTACTGGGGGTATAGCATTATGAAGAAGACTGGGATTAGGCTGAAGTTTAGGATTAGGAAGAAGTTTAGGGTTAGGAAGAAGGTTAGGATTAGGAATAAGATTAGGATTAGGAATAAGATTAGGATTAGGAATAAGATTAGGATTAGGAAGAAAATGATTTTTGGGAGTTTCCACATAACTCGGTGGATTATGAGGAAAAGGTGGATCGTGGTTGAAATTGGGAAACTAAGGAAGGATATACTCACGATCATAGAAGTGGTATTTTAGGCATTGTCAATTTAGGTGCATCAAGGTCAGAGGGTATCACTTGACCTCGAGCGGGGAACGTTCTGTGTTCAACCTGACTGATTTCAACATTATTTTCTTGGGTCCATTGCTTTCTAAGTTTAATAAGCAAGGCATCCATTTCGGACTGATTAAAAGGTTTGTCAGAGTTGGAAACCATTTTTACGTCAGAGTTGGAACCCAAGGGTGTGTCAGAGTTGGTGACTTCTACCCTATTTTTATTTTCATCATTCACTCCTACATTCATTCCTACATTCATTTCTAATTGATGTTTATTTTGATCATCACGCAGACGCTGTTCTACACGTGGATCTAGAGCAACAGCTGCAAGAGATGGATCAAAGTCCAAATCCTCTTGACTATCAGAAGCTGTGCTTGTTTCCAAGCCTGTGTTTTGATTTTTTTCAGACATGTTAAATTTTTGTTTAAGTAAATAAAGAATTTTAAAGTATTGGAGGGTTATCCCTAACTAACTCTTGAATCTGTCCAATGTAAGTACAAAAGAAGATTTCTTTGAAGAGAACTGAAGAGAATCGATGAATTTTCAAAATAAATGTGATGATGTGATCGAGAAGTCACATCACAGTGCACGCAAGCGCAGGAAACTCAAACAGAGTCGCCTGTTCGGGCGCCACTCTAATTTATTTACTGTTGCGGAGAGAAGCAAACGCTGATACCGAACACTCGTACCCGACCTGGGAAGGTGCCTCTCTCCACTTATTCTCGTAGAGTCGAATGTCGATGAAGATTGAATAATTCTGAGGTCAAAAGATATAATAAGAAGTAGATAGTATTAAGGTGATGTTCGATAGATGTGGTTTGAATGTCTAGTAAGCACAGGCAACCAACTTACACCATCAGAGGTGTTACGGAGCAGGTTAGGCTATTTCCGTAACGGAGGGAGATTGTCTCGGGACTCCGTTGGCCTGCTTACTTGTGTGACTATTCAAGGAGGATTGTGAGTTTCTTTAATTTAAATTCGCAATTGTGATATTATCTACAGGTCTTAACCCAAATGAAGGGTTTACTTAACTAAAGTGTTTCCGGATCTATCTATCAATGGAGTCTAATCATGTATTTTTCGGTGGAGTCTAATCAGATATTTTTAGCTAGTAAAGAATAAAAATATAATAATAGTTCAATATAGAATCAAAATCTAAGGATATAGACACACTAGAAAAAGTTTATGTTTACTTAATTCGTTCAAAATATATACATGTGGGAGGTTTGTGAACATATAAAGATAACACAATCCACTCCCAACACAACTATAATAAAAGTTATATGAATTGGATTATATAATATATTTTAATTAGGTAAATACATGGGAATTATACTTAAAATCCCATGTATTATGATTATGTACATAAGTTCAGGATCAGATTCAAGAGTGGAAACCAAACGAATCCAAATATCATTCGTGCAATGAAGTAAGGGAGGAAATAGAAATTCTGACTCGATTATGACTAATATATCATACTTAACTGAAGATTTTTGGGGATAAACAAAAGAGCTGAATTCAAACAGGAATGAAATCAAAGATTGTAACCAGGAACTGAAATTGAGACCAGAACTACAAATTGAAACCATGAATTGAAATCAAAGATTGGAATCAAAGATTGGAACCCTGTCAAAATAAATAATAAAGGGGATTACTACAGATCACACTTTATCTTCATTTATAACAGTATATTTTACATATAATATTATATGTACTTTATTACTTTATTGAACTCACCCTTTCAGTTTCCAAGAGGGGCTTGTTCAATTAATTCAATAGTTTGCTGTTTCTTTCCGATATGAAACTGCAACAATAACATTTGGGTTACTACTGTTTTCCCAGTACATGACAATAATAATTTTACAATAATGAATGAAATGGAATCTTTTATTTAGCCGTACTCACTAACCTGGAAAATCTGGACATCTAACTTCCAGGTCTCCAAAGTCTTCGAGTATTTATGAACTTGTTTGTTAACAATGTTTTGGGTACGATATCATGTACTTTTTAGAACTTTAACAAAGTGTTTAGTTTATTAATATCATTAATACTAAATTCAATATATCCAACTAAAAGGAGAAAATAATTATTACCTCTATAATTCCTATTTTTGACAATAAATAAAGCAATAATATAATATAATACAATCATCGTCCAGGCTGGAGCGTATTGTCCAGACTGGATCAATGAGAAATCTTAAACTTACTAAACAGTTACTACGGGTTACTTCAGTCGTCAATGGCACAACTATGCACGAACAACATCTCCCTTATATATATATATATATATATATATATATATATATATATATATATATATATATATATATATTATTATAAAAAAAAAAAAAAAAAATGTACTATAATATAATAATATTTAACTAGTTCAGTAGTTCTTAACTACAAATAAATTGGCAACTATGTCTCTGAAAATTTTCAACTTCTTCAGCGCTCGTGCTGAACCTCCTGGGGGGAAAACATGGACCACAAGGACATGGAGGAGGAAGAGGACGTGTAGATATTAGTTTACGGTGTTTTAATTACAAAAATTAATAAATGTGTTTTTCTTCCTTATAAAAGCATGCTTTTATTATCGCACTAAAGTTTACTTTGCAAATAAATTAAGCAAACAGCCACCGGCCGGCGAAAAGTCGCAGGCACAAATTCGCATAGGCGCAAAGGCGAATAGGCGCTGATGTGACCAAAATATAGGCGCATATGCGGTGAAAAGAACAAGGGGCGACGGCTAGAGCGATAGGCGCAGGCGCAGGCGCACGGGGCACTCAAAAAAATTATAGGCGCGCCAGCTCTATATATATATATATGATATATATAATATATATATATATATATATAATATTATATATATATATATATTATATTATTTTATTATATATATATATTTATATATATATATATATATATATATTATATATATATATATAATATATATATATATTATATATATATATATATATATATATATATATATATATATATAATGTTTATTTTGATATTATTTAAAAGAAATTTTTTTAAAGGGTATCAAGAAAACTATGTATATAAGATGTTTTATTTTACCACATGAAATATTTGGTTTGAATAATGCCGATATTTTAAATGAAAGTGTCATTTAATAAAAATATTTAAGGGAAAAAAAAGTCCGAAGCGGCAT
>JABUQX010080782.1:30000-32500 GCA_015478945.1 Trachelipus rathkii
ACTCTCTGGAAAGATGTCAGCTACCAAAAATGAGAGTGCTGAAGAGAAGAGGAATAGTGCAGGAGAGGAATGTCTGGAGAAAGATGCTGCAGCTGACAGGATGAAGAATCCTTCCTGGAAGAGGATAGAAATATATATATATATATATATATATATATATATATATATATATATATATATATATATATATTAGTTAAAAAAAAAGTATTATATATATATATAAATATATATATATATATAATATAATAATTATATATATAAATATATCGTATATATATATATATATTATATATATATATTATATTATATATATATATATATATATATATATATATTATATATATATATATATATATAAATATATATACTATATATATATAATATAATATATATATATATATATATATATATATTAATATTATATATAAATATATATATATATATATATATATATATATATATATATATATATATATATATATATATATATATATATATATATATATATATATATATATATATATATATATATATATATATACAGTTTTCTTTCTTTTTGACTGAGGTGATTCAAAATATTTTAATTGCTGACTTCTGTGCTGAGATCTTGATGAATTATCAGTAAAGCAAGACCTGTAATGATCTTCTCCAACACTATTCCGTAAATACGTTTTCAGACGCCTTAATGTCGAAAAGTTTTTTTCTACTGTTGCGGTGGATACAGGCAATACTGCTAAGATATTCAGGAGAGTAGCAATGTTAGGAAACCTCCTCTTGTCACACTTAGCCAAAGCACCGATCGCAGTTTTTGGTTTTTCATTTTCTAACAGCCATTTACGCTGCCAGATACACCACTCTCCTTTTAGTGTATCCTCGTGAGGGTCTGGAAGGTCGTCTTTATAAAAGAGGATGCTTTTTTTCAATATGCTTATAAGGTACATTGCACTTTTCTGGTAAAATATACTGAAGTTAAATGATAGTGGTTTCATGCGAGAGAAATCGATCAGTCAACGAAGAAATCAGATCATCAATAAACGGAATAAAAACTGAGATGCGGTAATATGATTCGGGATCTGATGTAGGCACATTACAAAGATGTTTCTGGAACTTCGTAATTCTTGGAATTGTTATTTCAATACCTAATCTGTCGCATACATTTTTAGCTTGTGTAAATATGGTTTTAAACTCTGTGCCTGCATTTTGTCTATCTTTTTCGAGAAGTTGAATAATGTCTTTCACTAAGTTTATTGCACTGACAATGTCCAAATGGACACTCTGTAAATGTTTTGACAAGGTGTAGGTTATTCCAAGAAATTTACTTAAAACGTATAATGTTATTATAAAATTCTAATTACTGATTGAATTTAACAACGAAGTAGATTCTGTGATAATTCACCAGGCCATTCTTTTATTTTTTCCAATGCGCAAATTGGCTCAAGAGTCTTCTTTAAAAAGAAAAACCGCTTCATGACCGTTCACACCAAATCTGGTCTCTACAATCTTCGATCTCCTTGTTTATTTCTGGTTACTAGAAAACGTCTTTTATTTTAATCTTCCAGATTTTGTGCGCTTCGGTCCGATCGAAAAAAAGTGCAGCATTCAAAGAAGATGAATGCCTAAGATGCTCGAAATTGCCTGAATTTTAGAAAAGTCTGAGAGACATAGATTTAAACAATGTGCTACATATGTGTTATAGAGCTTTTAGGATACTCAGTTCCGATAACAGATTGCACTCCTCGAAATTTTGGCCTCTTCATGAAGAGGCTTCTCATATCCTTGGCATATTAAATTTTCGAAGTTTTAACCAAGATAGCCGAGTCCTCTTTAAAATTACATTTTGCCAATGCTTTCCCTGATATATCATAACCGGAACAAATGATAAAAAAATTCATCTCTTAAAGTAAAAGGAGTATCACCTCCATCACCCCCAATCGCGTACCTTACACAAAGTAAAAACTGTTCTGTTTGGAAAATATCCGTTGTTTCATCAGCTAATACTGAAAAAAAATTATTTTATTAACTTCTTCCACTATTTTTCTTTGTATAAGCTGACTAAATGACTATATGATTTCATTCTGTATCATCGGACTATTATACATTGAATTTTGGACGATAGAAAGTAAGTGGTTCTTTCATAACCGTCTGGTCACTCCATTTGCCTTCGAACCAAGAAGGCTTCTAAAAAATTTTCCGCCATTTTCAGCTTGGAGTTTGATAAATTAATACGTCCAGAGTCACTTGAGCCCCTTAATGCAAGACCTTGCTGGCCAAATAAACGTATAGTTTCAATTATTGGTACAAATTTTTCTTATTTTTTTTACATTTTCTTTTTTTTTCTTCACATTTTTCTTATTTTGAGTGTCCAGTTGTTTGTCTATGCTTTCGATTTTTTTCTGAATAAGAGCTTCAATATTATCTTATATATATATATATATATATATATATATATATATATATATATATATATATATATTTATATTATAAATATATATTATATATA
>JABUQX010080782.1:37500-40000 GCA_015478945.1 Trachelipus rathkii
AATGAGTAGAATGATTCATATTTATTCATTGGCATACAGTATCTTTGGAAAATATTTTCTGGGCTACTAAAGAAAAGCAACTGTGCTGTAACTTATTAGAATTTAATAGAAAATAGTCTTATTGAACTCTGTTTCATAATGTCATAATTCACTGTTGCTTGTTATCTATTCATTTTTATTTAAAATAAACTAAATATTGCCTCACTTTTTTAAACTTCAAGCTGTGTAAACTATTTATCTTCAACATATTTCTTAATTAAAAGAGAATGCTAATTAAATAATGAGATAACCAGGCATAAAATCCGAGAAATACCATGCGCACTAATTGTAAAATCATTGTGCATTATTAATGAGTAAAATATAAATAGTAAATTCAAGTACAAGAAGTAAAAAAAAAACAGATTCGAGTGTTTCAAATATCTATAAAACTGGCATGAAATTTACCATAATTCACATAAAGGAAAATTATTTTTGTTTAAATATCGTAAAAGATTTACATTACTTACCGTATATGACTTTTATATGATTTAAGTGACGTGAAAGCAGGGATGGCAATTTTGGTGATTTTTTTGATTTTTTTTTTAAAAAATCAATTTGTGATTTTTTTGATTTTTTTGATATTTTTGATTTTTTGGATTCGTAACGTCACGCGAAATATAATTTGCAAGTTACAAATTATATATCGCGTGACGTTACGAATCTGAAAAAAATAGAAAAAAAAAACAAAAATCACAAATTGATTTTTTAAAAAAAAAATCAAAAAAATCACCAAAATTGCCATCCCTGCGTGAAAGTAATAATTTAATAGAAACCTAATGAAAATGTATAAACGGTAATATGCTCCATACGTAACATACATAACATGCACCTTTATAAGAGAATATTTTTATATGAAATTACCTGTAAAGGGATTTTCACTTCGTCAATTTTGTAAAACCAATAAACGCCATTTTCTTTCCGGATACATAATCGAAGTATTTCGATATTTCTGAAATGGAATCAAATGATATTAAACAGTGTAAAAATATATGTATTATTTATATTAAAGAAATAATTACAATTTCTAAATAGAAAAGTGAATCTATTGTAGGACAAGTCAAGTTAACAAAAGTAAGATTAGAATGTGTGTCACAATCAGTTAAACATCGAAATATTATCTAAGGTTTTAATTAAAAATTTATAACGAACCTACGATACTAGCTAACTAAATCTATAAATTCGGAGCTTGAGTTGGAGCCATAATAAAAGCAGGGATAATTGTGGAGCTAAGCGTAATATGACGAAAAGTTGATTTATTCCAAGGTAATCGTTTTTTATTTATTTATTTTTTTTTTTTTAAATATTTTCCAATACATGAATGATGATGTAAATAGCGTTGCCATATCTAACGCTTTTCGGTTTAAGTTCGAAAACCCCGTTAGGTAATGATAAGAATTTGGGGTAATAGTCCGTTTTGAGGTAATCCTATCAGATATCGATATTTTAAAAAAGATAATCGATTTTATAGTTTTGCCATCTAAGAGAGTTGCTATTTCGCTTTAATTACAGAATGTGTTTGAATGCATGCAATCGATATTTAAAAAAAAAAAAAAAAAAAAAAAAAAAAAAAAAAAAAAAAAAAAAAAGCAATTTAAGCATACATTTACACATAAATATAAAAAATTATTTTACTATATAATATATATATAATATATATATATATATATAATATATATATATATATATATATATATATATAATATATATATATATATATATATATATATAATATTATATACTAATCAAATACCATAGGGTAAATGCACATCAGGCTGGCGTACATGCATGGCAGACCGCTCGCTGAGATGAGCGCGGCGCGCGAGCGTTGGCCTAAAAAAACGTATGGCACCGCTCGGGCGCAGCGCGCATTGGAAGCGAGCGCTTCAGCGAACGGTCTGCCATGCATCTACGCCAGCCTGCTGTGCTGGATATGGTAATATGTTAAAAATAAAAATAAAATATATTCGTAATTATTAACAAAAAATGTTTTCCTTAAGTAAAAACTTATGCAAATGTAGCACAATTAAAATTTTAGAATTTTATTTTAAATAACACATTTAAGTTAATATATTCGTAATAAAAAACAAATATTTCATTTTATAAACAAACTATATATATATATATATATATATATATTATAATATTATATAATATATATATATATATATAACTATATATATATATATATATATATAATTATAATATATATAATAATATATATATATATTCACCTCCCGAAAGCACAGGCATGTAACAAAAACTATAACAGCTACAGGAAAAAAAATAAAATTTTATAATCAGGAGACATTTTTATCCATGAAATTAAAAAAATAACGCCTTTTGAAAAATTTTAAAATTGTAAAAATAATTGGAAAATCTGTACGATAGATCATTTTTTGAGAAGAACGAAGAAGCTCCATCGCTACGAGTGAACATCAAAAGTTGCCAAATGTTCGATTTT
>JABUQX010080783.1:5000-7500 GCA_015478945.1 Trachelipus rathkii
AAATCGTAATGCTTGATAGTTTTCCTACGGAAGTTCTTTGTAGTATTTCTAAACTTTGTAAAGTTGAAAGAAGTCAGTTATTGATAGAGCTGAAACAGTTTGCAGATCAGTATGAAAGTTTTACAATGGCTGAAAAAACTAACATTAAAAGAAAACAAGACAATCTAAATAGAGCTGAAGAAATCTGTGAATTTGGCGATGTAGAATCTGAATTTGAAGAAGACGAAAATCTTTATGGTTACTGCTCTGACAATAAACAATGTTTTCGGTGTTTATCATGCGCCTTTTTTGTTGTTTACCAACCTATATGTAGCTTACAAGTTTGTACTAACTATACCTTGTACACAAGTCACCTGTGAAAGGGTATTTTCTAAACTTAAAATAGTTAAGAATCGACTTAGATCTACTTTAAGCCAAGACCTTATGTCTAATCTTCTTTTCATGAATGTAGAAAGAGACTTATTTTATAACTTGGATAAAGATGTTATTATAAATGAAGTAGCCAGGACCAGTGAAGAACTGGACAAAAAGCTGTTAGGTTAGTAAACAACCTTTCAGGGGAGGATCCAATATTGGAGATTTTGGGACCTCACTTAGGTCCCATCTAAAATTTCAGTTTTCAGACAATTGTGATGGGAGCAAAGCAAACCGTAGTTCTGATCTTCTAGAATATTTACGGGTAGCTTTCAGGTCAGCTTCCACTAAACTATTTGACATTTTTTTCGTATGAACTTAAACAATTTTTTTTCGAAATGACTTCAAACTTTAAATATACATAGATGGGTATATTGCGCAAAAAATGCTAGAAGTAGTTTTTTCATTTTTAGAAAATTGTGCTCAGTAATGTCGAATTTCAAAACATACCTTTTTTTTTAAATGCTGAGCACGATTTTCCAAAAATCAAAAAACTACTTCTAGCATTTTGTGCGCAATATACCTATCTATGTATATTTAAAGTTTGAAGTCATTTCGAAAAAAATTGTAGAAGTTGATACGAAAAAATGTCAAAAAATTAGGTTTGGAAAAATGAAAACGCCAAAACAATGACTACAGACACAGAAAACACCCGCAAATGACTTTCTAGAGGTCAGAAAAAGTTACGGTCTGCTTCTTTCCCTCATCAAAACTGTCTGAAAAGTAAGAATTTTATGTCCATTTTTAGGTGGGGGTAAAATGGGGTCCCAAAATCTCCAATATTGGATCCTCTCCTTCACTATCACCTAACCTTTCTTAGTTTGATCTGTCTGTACTCTGTACCAAGGTATTGTAGAGCCATTTTTCTTTTTGTTATAAAATATATTCTACAATTTGTAACAATTAAATCACAATTAAAGAGGACATTGTTTTTCTTTTCAATATGCTTGGTTTTTTATTACCGTTGTGACGTGTCCCTTTTTAATATTTACTGAGGTATTACAGTAGGATTTAGACTATTTTGGCTTCAACAGTGTGATTTGGTTGCCTAAAACTAAAAATATTACTCAAGTATACTTATTTTTCACTAACAAACCACTCGTAATTAATTAGTATACTTATTTTTTCTAGCAGGGAACTAGTTTAGGTACGGTATATAAAAATTATATTAATATTTATTGTGAAAGTAAACTACATCAGAAAAAGCTTACTTTTTTACTCAACTATTTTCCAAGTGACAAAATAGGTAAATGTGCTTTTTAAGCATGTAAGCCTAATTTTCAAAAATTACATATTCTAATAATCAATTCCCTCTAAATTCCCCGGTAAGGGGCCCCTTTTCAATTTCTAGCCGAGGGCCCCCAATGGACCCAGTCCGGGCCTGCTTATATATCAATGGTTAGACTTTAACGAACATAATGGAATCCTCCTTCAGTTGCCTAGCCCCGTATCCGTATTTCCTCAGAGAGAAAGAATCTCTTCGTCAAAAAATATATCGTTTTGATAGTTAATTTCATTATCAATGTCCGAATCTTGGTTTTAACTACATGGCTCAAATTCTTTGCCAAGATTCCACTGGTTTTATTTCTCTGTGGTGGGGTTTTCTTCTTGCAAGGATCAGGATTGACACGCAATTTTATTCGTTATCTTTTTGCAAGGGTCACGATTGACATCACAAGTTAACTCGACAAGAGATGTCACCTAATTTAACTAAAATTTGGTTTTAAATATTAAAAATACGTTTAAAATATTAAATGAAGAATGCGTCGTAAAGAATTGTAGCTCCGCTCCAAATCTGTCAAAAATAATTTTGTTTCGTTTTATTAATATTTTTATGCTCGTAAACTAAATAGAAATTTCAGAATTTAGTTTTTTAGATTTAAAATATTTTATAACCAGTTCAGTTCTTAATAATAATAATAATAATAATAATAATAATAATAATAATAATAATAATAATAATAATAATAATAATAATAATAATAATAATAATAATAATAATAATAATAATAATAATAATAATAATAATAATAATAATAATAATTATAATAATAATTTCAATAATAGAATATAAATAATAATAATA
>JABUQX010080783.1:17500-20142 GCA_015478945.1 Trachelipus rathkii
TACTTTATAAAGTTAATAATATATCCTATGGTGAAAGTCTCCATGTGTAGTTTCTGTATAATTAATTATAAATTATTTTATAGACTTTAGTAATTTGAAATTCTTTAATTTTCTAATATTTTGAAAACACTTTTGTGTATCTTTTTTTTTAGAGTAGTTAGCGAATGTTGTCTTTCTTTTACCTCTTTGAATAATGTATTATTTATAGGTGTTTACACCTCTTATATATATAATATTGGGGGCCTACCGTGATACGGGTATCAGGTATTGGGTCAGTTAGCGAGCTTATTGGAGTCAGTTAGGGGGCGGTTTTTAGCCCCATGGCTTGCTACTACGTGCGCGCTGTCTAGTTACATATATTTATTATTATTCTGTAGAGTGGGGTAGTGTACTAGAGGTATTTACTACGTAGTTGCGCGGGATGTCTTCTATATTATTATTATTCTTTTATATATAGTATTATTTATTATTTAATATGTATACTTATAGTATTATTATATATATATATATATTATATCTATATATATAATAATTATATATATTTATCTTCCTTATATTATGTATATCTATTATTTTATTTATTATTATTTTATTATATATATATCGTATATTAATATAATATATATTTATAGATGCATGCACAGTATATATATATTATTATATATATATTTATATTTATTTTTTTATTCCATTCATAAATTCTATATTTAATTTATATATATATATTATGTTTTTAGTATTATAAGTATTCTTCTTCTTCTTATTATTACTATCTATATATCTATATGTTATTTATATATATTCTTATATTATATCTATATATTAATTAATTATATATGATATCTTTTTATATATATTTATTTTTTATTTCATAGATTATATATTAATATTATATCTATCATATTTTTCATGGCGCCGTTATTATTAACTATTAGCTCTATGATATGCTTATATATATGCCTGTGTTGTTATTATTTTTTTGATGTTATGTGATATATGCCTTTAAATCTTAATTTGAAATTATTTGGTATTATCAATGATTATTTAAATTATTTTTATTCATTTATTTATTTTTATTTATTTATCCTGTTTCGTTCTTTCCATCGACACACTTTAGCATAAAAAGCTATAAACTATTAGAAAGAAACACATCATCTTCGCAAGCTTATTCATATTCCCATTATACTATATATTAATTTTGAATATTTACATATAAGAATAATGTATTCTGTAGATATTCCTCTTGCAGCCTTAACTACACAATTCATCAAACTTACCCTTTGATAACACAACTTTTCACTTCTAATCAACACTAAGGCTGAAAATTCGAGAAACGTACATTGTGATTAAACAAAATGCCATTTTACCTAAATAATAAGCCAACGCCAGATGACTGCCGTTCAAAGAAGCCTCCACATTAGATTAAAACTAGCTTCTTATGCTTCTGACCAGTAATAAAACTCTATTGCAACGGCTTTCCAGAATTTTTTTAAAAAAAATACCAAAAGATCTAGTCGCGCTTATTTGTCCATCAACGATAATATATATCATGCTCGTATTTATAATAAAAAATCATAAAAATAACACGAACGTAATTTTAATTCAACAAACATTAGTATTATTTACGTTTAAACGTTCTTAAAAAAATATTCTTTGCATCAGTAATACATAAATATCCCATTCTATATACTCCTGCCTAGGTATAAGATTATTTTTGATTGCTTACTTTATTTAATTATTTTTATATTTTTTCAAAATTTCGAGCTGATTACTTCTCATCACGCATCTTAAATTCAACTGCATAGTTGATCATATACTAACAAATATTAAAAATAATTCTAGGCTATATCAAAAATCCTTGAAAAGAAGAAAAAAATTATCTTCATTCTCTCTTCATTTCCTCTATATTTCTCATTGTTATTATATAATTCTTTAATCTATCTATATATACATTATATATAATATTATACTTAATATATATATGTCCATATATCTATATATATTCTTACCTTACTCAATTCTCTATCTATTGATATCTCAATGTATCTAGTTTATAGTGATGATTTTCCCTATGACATATATTAATACAAAGCTTACTAAGTTTTTTATTTTGATTCTTAACCAGTCTGGTCTGGTTCAAAGTATCTGCGTCTTTTGTATACGGCTTCCCACCTTTGCACATTTGTGCGTTTATACTTAGCCCCCCTAATGATGTCCTGATTATCCCTCTTGACGCAATCCGCCATTGTCCTAATCACAACGGAAACTCCATACATTTACCCCTTCTGAAGGCTTTAGCTTCCAATGAGAAGTAAGGCGTGTTCTTCGAACACCTTAACCATTCTTTCGTGAGCGGGTCTCGCGCGCACATACGAGCCACTGACCCCGCCGCCGCTCATATATGATGCGGCTGTAAATCAATCAATAACTCTGGCGTATATAATGGTCACGCGCGGTAATGAGTCTAGTACATTATTAGTCTGTATATTTGTCCTTTTTGGTAAAATTCTTTTGTCTTTATATATTTACATTTGTCTTTTTTTTTGTCATGTTTTATCTTTTCTTTTGAACTTCTATACAAAGAATACACCAATTTTGAAACCTCTTCTCTAACGACCAACTAAGAGGAAACCCATCATTTC